>LR749740.1:1232379-1264792 GCA_902729485.2 Mus minutoides | reverse complement strand
GATGGCCAACTAGGCCATCCTCTTCTATATATGCAGCTAGAGACATGAGCTCAGGGGGTACTAGTTAGTTCATGTTATTCTTCCACCTATAGGGTTGAAGACCCCTTCAGCTCCTTGGGAACTTTCTCTAGCTCCTTCCTTGGGAACCCTGTGTTCCATCTAATAGCTGACTGTGAGCTTCCACCTCCATGTTTGCCAGTCTCATGGGAGACTATAACAAACGGCCAGTTTTTAAAAAAAAATATTTGAATGACAATTTTATTCATATTGATATTTCGTGTAGCTCTCTGTTTTTTAGTTGTGGAATATAATTGTTGGAAGATTTTTAGAGCATGTGTTGCAGCACTGCTATCTTGCATAAAAATGGATATATTTCCATATTTTCATTAATGTTACATATACTCTGGTTTAGATAATATAACAAAGCCTTCCAACCATGTTTGAAGTTAAAAACTCTGAATGACTGACAATCAGAACATTCATTACTGCTGTTTAAAAGAAGCAAGATAAACGTGTTCTGACTTGGTGGAACAAACTCTGAAGTTTTTTTTTTAATATTAGTTATATGTTTTTATGATCTTATAGCAGATCTGCAGAAAAGAAAAATAGTCACTTAATTTAACATAATTGAAAGTTTAATGTAGTAAAACATGTATTGCTGTATTCCCCTCAACTATGTGGGTAAATAGTTAGTGTTCCTGTTGCTATGATAAAACGCCATAATCCAAAGCGACTTGGGGTAGAAAGGGTTTATTCAACTTAAAACTCTCAGGTCACACTTCACACTGATTCAGGAGTTCAAGGCTGGGACCTGGAGGCAGGAGCTGCAGCTGGACCAAGGCAGAGGTTTGAAGGATTTTAGAGACCCCATTGGGGAGTATTTTAAGTCTACAAGGCAAACATGAAATCTAGTTAGACGTGCAACATACTCTTAAGTTCAAACCATAAAACTAAAGAAAACAAGAAGAGATTAAAAGTATAAATACACCAAAGAGACTCGGATCATGGGAGAATGCCCAGGCTGGTGGACGACACTCAAAATATGAGCCACAGCAGTGGTAAACGGTGAGACAGGAAGGAAATCTAGAAACCGATGCACTAAAGCAAAGCATTGGTAGTGCAAGGAGAAGCTATGTCCAATCATAATGAGGGAATCATGCAATTGGAGGAGTGAGAGTAGAATTCTGAAGGTCTTCAGAATGTCTTGTCTCATTTGTATGAACTAATCCAGGGAGTAAACATAGCTGATACCTCTGTGTCAGAGTCATCACTGCAAACCTGGACTGTTAATAGATACAGCATTTAATCTATTACAGACAAATAGATCCTAATGTTATATGCAATACGAAACAATTGACAGTTATCTAATTTAAAACCCTTTAGATTGTTTGGACTAACTTGGAAAAAAAGGGGAAGAAATATTAACGATCTTCTAAAAAGTCTGCAACCCCCTGTCTTAGAAACTCTGACGAGAAGTGGCAGTTTGTCTCACCTGTGTTGCTCATTGATTCAATAGCTCTTGGGGGCTTTTGATGAGCTGCACAGTCTCCTGAGCAGTGGTGCCGAAGGAGCATGCAAAGAAGACAGGATTTTTTGTGTAATGCAGTAGATTATGATGTACTCTTCTGATTGCCTGGGTCCTCTAACATTTCTGTATTATCGGGAATCACACATCTTCACCAAGTACCAGCCATAGAACATGAGTCTATTCAGAAACTTGAGCACACAATACAGGCTCACAGGCCACTCCAGAAAAAGGACTGTAAGGATTAAACTGCTTCTTGCATCTCTCTGTAGTCTAGGTGCCACAGAACCTGTCTTGGTTTTTCTGAACACTTTTGTGACAGGTAAGAGGGAGTGCAGTCTTAAAATGACGAAGATCTTAGTTTAAATATTGCTTTCTATTCTGTCCACTTGACATTTTCAGTAAATTCCTGGATTCATTATATGTAGCTGATTTATGTCATGCTACTCAAACTTTATTCTAAGTAAATTCTATGTGTGTGTTTGGTTTTATATTTAGGGTGCATAAAGAAATTGTACTCATATATTTTCTATCAATAGAAAATTCATTTAAAGTAGTAATTGATAATACAAGAAATGGCTTAGTAGTTAAGAGTTCTGTCTGCTCTTCCAGAAGACTAGGATTGAGTTCTGAATACCACATGGTGGTTCACAAAGACCTCCCCAAGACTTTGAAGATCTCCTCGGGTGCCCATGGGCACTGTACAAGTTTAAGATTACACCATATTAATTACAGTGCTAAATACAAGTAAGGATTTGGGTTTTACTCATTGGAATGACATGTATTGTGTTATCATGGTGTATAGATAGTCTCTGAGGGAAAGAGATGTGGATTCTGAGGCACTATGACTAATGGGAGATAGAAATACCATTTTCTACCCTTTTCATATCTACTAACACTATGTTTTTCTTACGTGTCTTATGACACTTCTCTTGGATGAAACCAAGCTTGTGAGTATACCATTTTATAAGGCTAGTATATGGTGATGATGTGAGGTGTTTTAAAACTTAGAAATATTATTCCAGGGATATTTGTAGGTCTTACTGATGGAGAGAGATTTTGTTGTGTCATTTACTCAGGGAATATAGGCATTGTAATGTTATCTCACTTGAACTAGCAAAGAAAACATTATTTAATTTCGTGTATTTGATAAATAACTGTGTTTCTTGGGAAATACTTTATGCCCATTTTTCCTCATTTATATTTTCCTGATTCAAACTGTTTTATAGCCATATATGTATATCACTCTGTGATATGGTGAGAGAGAAGGATAAAGATTTGTATTTGTATTTAACAATGTTTAAATGAAAATATAAAATATTAAGTAAGCTAGTTAAAAAGTTAACATAGTCAATATTGACTAAATATATACACACAATATTCTTAGAAGTGACAGCTTATTTTGTTAGAATCTTCCAAAGTAATGTGGTAATGGCAGGACTAAGTAAGGCGAGTAGGAAAAAAGAAACATGCCCAGGAAGTATTCTGCTTCCCACTGCTTTGGACAGTTTTCTAATTAAAAATTGACATAACTGATCTTAGAAATAGTCTGTTCATGTCATCTCTCCTTGTTGGCTTTGCTTATGCCACCATACAGATGAAGGCATCTAACATAATTTGGAATGTCTTGACTGTTAGTCTGGGAGATAGGAAGTAAGGATATATGTTTCCTTATGTGTATCTTGAAATCACTATTGACTACTTAGTTTCCTGACTGATCACCAGTCTGCAAGAATAACCTATATGATGACTTGCTCCGATATCATTATACATGATGCGTTTTGTTTGTTTGTTTGTCTGGTTTGTTTTTATTTTTGTTTTACACATTGATGGATGAATTGAGTGTTGTGCTTGTGCCTTGCTTAGGAGTAGAATAACATCTATGTTCATGAAACAAAATTCTGTTCGCCAATGTTCTTTGGAGATACAGTGTGCCATTTTAAGACTCCAGTTTCCTAAGTCTCTTGCATGAATTCACTTTTCCACAGGACTGTGTTATGAGTTCTGGAACCTGTGTACCTGTCACTTCCACTGTATCATTATACGTCACCCTCATTTGTTCGGGTAACAGGTGATTGGTTTTTAATGATTCTTCTCCACATGAGAAAGTCTAGTCACCACTGATTTAGGGACTATTCCTTGGCAATTCTTAGTCTAATTTTACTTTGAACTAAAAGATTGTTTCATTTCTTGAGATTTCTTTGGTCTGTCTGAATAGATGGGACCTAATTACAAAGATTTTGGTTAAGATGATAAGAACTTATTAAAACATGATGTGACTATTGGCACATTGTCTTAAGTAAAGGAAACTTCATCAGGACAAACAATAAAGATGCTTTTAGCTATCCCACTCATCACATTAAATTTGTAATCTCCATTTATAAGTAGGTATATCAACATATATTAGAAATACTTTTGCTAGGGTGAAATCTCTCAGAACTGTTTCTTATGCTCTAGTCTTCTTTTCCTCATGGATGATCTAAGATACTGTCATCGACTTGAGGCAGACCACGTGGCCAAGGACACTTGGAGGTAGTTTTGTTTCATGATGAAACACATGAGAAGGATGTAAGTGGAAGGACTCCTGGAGTTAAGATTTTAATATTTCAGTTGTAGGGAGCTCTCTTTGAAAACATAGCTCTTTATACGGATTTGGTGTGAAAATGTTTAGTGGAGCAGATGGAGATCCAGCTGGTAGAATATATGTTTGTCAGGGTATCTGGCATTTAGCTACATCCAAAAATGCTATCAAGCTGAAAGACGCTAAAGAGCAGCGCTGTGTGGAAGCCAGTGTGATCAGCCAGGGGTAGAGTTCTCTCATTTCTGATTCCTAACCTTGTAGGGATACATTTTAACACACACGGAATTTTCAACTTTAAAAATAAAATCTGAGAAAAAATGTAAATAAAATTGTCAAACAGCTGCCTTTCCAACTCTTGGTTTTTGTAAGCGATGAAAAGCATGATACTCTGTGTTGAAGTGTAGTGTTTAAAGAATAGTCTGTATCTCTAAGTGTACAGTAAACATGTGCACTTCACAGGGCTTTGCATTCTGCTTATTGAAAATCATCATTTTAACTTCTTTGGCTTAACTGTAAAACATGGTAGATAATAATCAATAAAATAATGAGAAAAGCAAGGTGAGCAGCCTGAATATGTTTACAAATATTCTACCCAACAGGAAGCTAGTGTTTAACCATTACTGAAGTAAATGGAGGGTCTGACTAATTAGAAAATAATATGCTTACTACTGAGTCTTAAAACACATGCATGTAAGCACATATATGTGTCTGTGTGTGCATGTGTGTGTTTGTGTGTATTTATAATGTATCAGACATATGACATTGAATTTAGACATATGACATATGACATTCAATTTAGAGCATTTGGACAAAAGAAATTCTTTCACTCTATAAAAAATATTTCCCTCAGATTTTTGTTTTGGTTTTCATTTTTTATATTAATAAAACAATGAGTCATACCCTTAAATTATACTTACAACAGGGGATCAATTTGCCAATTTGTTTTATTGTTGCTAGATTTTAATTTTCACTTAGTACTGGGGGTCACATCCAGGTCTGAATTGAAGGCAGGCAGATGCTCTACCATTGTCTCTATCCTACAGTCTTACTGATTGTCGCTGTCTGAGTCCTATACATTCCTGTGGTGTTATTATGCACCACAGTGCATCTTAAAACTCCTTATAGCAGTGATCAAAAGTATCTGTGGAGTGTTTTTAGGAGTCTTGTCTCAGGAGTCTATTTAAATTACTGAATCCATCAGAATTTTTGATACTTACATTATCCAATGACCTCATGAAGACAGGTTCTACATATTTAAGGTGTAATAAAAAACAAAAGCCAAGGTGTCTCTGATTCAGTCCCCGATATTAGCAAGAGCACAGCTCTAATATCTCACATTATAAAAGTCTTGAACAATGAGACACATGCTTATTAATGAGCATAAATGAATGAGTTAGGAATAGTTAATCATCAAAAGCATATATATCCAAATCCACAAATATTTATCACAAAAGGGATCTAGTAGTGATCCCTCTAGAAACAATAAATTTGAGGAGTCACTAGGAAGACTCTTATTTTATAGAATAAGGCAAAAATAGAATACTTTTTTTTTTTTTTGCAATACTGCCAATGATACTGGCTTTTGAAATCCTGGAAAGTCTTTATTGGACTATCTTCTCTTATAGTTAAAAAGAATATTAATATCATATTTCCACTTCTCAAATATCATCTTAAACCATATTTATTTTATAATACTTCCTTACAGCACAAAATTTATATAGTATATGTTAAACATATATAATATAAATTACATGCAATCTAAATTATGTATTTGTATAAATTTAATCTATATGCATATATTTATGAATATATGTATCTATGAAGTATGAAAACTTGTGTGCTTAGTTTATACCATACCAAGCCTGGTATTAGAGTCTATGTATGTGTTATGTTTTTAATCCTCATTAATTAATGTTAATTCAACTAAGTTTAGGGATGAAAAAATAAAGACATGGGGAATTTGAAAACCCAAATTTGTACAGAAGCAAGAGTATAATATGAAAGTATGGTCCTTTGAATTTTTTTTAAATTTTGTATAAAATGTATTTTTATTTTCATGTATATGCAATATCCTTTATTAATTTCTATTATGTAAAAATTCTAAAGGATATGTCTATATGTTTACCTGACAAACTGAGTAATTACTTTAACAAATTTGTGAACAGCTGAGGGAGTATTTTGGAGCAAAGGTAGAGCTGTCTAGATTATGCTGCCCTCAGGGGATTGCTGCCTTGAAAGAACTGAATTTCTCTGTGTTCTTTCTGAAGAGGCTTTCTTGCCCATTGGAGCCAGGTATGTAAATTCTAGAAGACAATGTCGATTTTTTTTTTCATTCAAATCCCAGGTTTTCCATTTTTGATGTATAAATTTTACTATAAATATCATCCTTATTGTGTCAAACAACTGATCTCTAAAATAAATAAATAAATAAATAGATAAATAAATAAATAAATAAATAAATAAAGTATTTTCACTAGTGAGATCAGCTATGGGCAGACCTTGCTGGCTGAATTCTACAAAATGACAACCTGAGAGCTGAAGCAGGCAGAGAAATTGTAGCTTTGGTTGTAAATTGAATGCCTTTCCATACTGATTCTGTGAACATGACCAATAATTAAGGTCTTACTCTTGCCCACTATTTAATTACTTTATTAGCAAATTTTTATTCCAAAATTTCATGTTAGTTACTTGTTACAAATGTGGATCCTGTGGAGTAACATTCAGGAAGTTCTGATTTTGCTGGGAAATTGGGCGAGAACCAATTATGTCAAGTTTGCATGTATTCCTATTTTTCTAATTATTCAATATGCATAGCAGATCTTTAGTGGCATTTTGAAAAACAGATTTACTGACCCACAAAATATAAATTCATATTTCCCTCATGACAGAGTGTGTTTTGTGGAGCTTTAAAAAGAACGTAAATGCCCATTTTAACACATTTTATGACAGAGTGTCTCTGTTATGCAGCCATTATTTCATGAGAACAAAAGATACACAGATTATTTTTTAAATAACAGAACATTTTTAAGGATGGTTCTTTCTGAATTAATCTAAATCTAATTTTTAAAACTTCCAATAGGATGAGCTCCCCAACCCCATATTTCACACTTTAATTCTGCCTCAGGACTATGCTAATTAGGCTAGATAACCTTGTCTCTAAAACACTAAAAAGTAGCAAACCTATTTAGGATTTAAGTATATATTGCCAAGTTATATTTTTAAATGAATTCTCATGAAATCTAATTTTGCCTTCTTTGATTACGCATCTAACACATGCCTCATAGTGTTTTAATGAAAAAAGAATAATTAATATTTTCCTTCTATAGGGTATTTTTTTTTTGCGAGCTCCATCTCATATGTAATTGTTAAATGCAAAAATGAATGGCCTATTCCCCAAGGGAAGTCCAAATGCAGCATAAATGGTATTGTGGTGAAGACTATCATCTTCTTTTAAAATAGACAGTCATGTTTGCTTCTGAACACTTGATGCATCGTATTGTATCACTCTGAAAGAATTCTTTTAGAAATTCAGTACTGAGTTCATTGCTAAAGTTTTGTTGAACTTGAAACAAGCACCCTGCATGGCTCCCATTGACAGAGAACTCATCATTGACCCTTCGCTCTGTGCTTCCCAACACTGGGACTACAGGCGTGCACCACTGCACACTCCTCATATTAAATCTTTATTTGAATTTTGATTGTATATCAAAATGTTTTTCTAAGCTTTTATCAAGTCTGGATAAACTTCTGACATGGCGAAGCTTCTTGTGGTTAGAAGACATCCTTTATTAAAGCATGTATGAGTGAAATGAAACTGCCACAAAAATATCCTGTCCGGTGTATTTTCTATACATTTTCAGAAGGCTAGCTAATCAGTGAAATGGCTCCATGATTTTTCCTTTAAGTTAAATTTTCACTAAGACTACAAAATTCATTCTAGAGATTTGGCCACAAAGCCAATTTTTATCTATTGTGATCTTTCTTTTTGCAAAATGTCACCTCATTTAAATATATGTAATTAACCAACACTTCTGCTTTCTGTGTTGCTATGGATCAACCCCAGGGCTTCTCGCATGCTATGTAAGCTCTCTATTTATTGTATATATTTCCATTGCTCATTATATGTGTTCAATAAAGTTGTTGGATGAGTTAAAAACTGGTTTTTTTTAGGGTACCACAGAATGAAAGACATGTAATAAACATTTTTGTTTTGGTTTAATAGACATCATTTCCATGTGTATTTGCAATAGTGAACTATTGATTGCTATATTTATAGATGTCCAACGTTCATGTTCCCATGTGTTGAGGCCAAAGGACAACCTCAAATGTTGTTCCTCAGATGATATCTCTTATTTTTTAGTATAATCTCTCACTAGCCTGATGCCTGCCAAGCAGTCAAGGCCTAATTAGCAGCAAACCCGAGGGACTGGTGTGACTGTGTCGCCAGCTCCAGGTTGCATATCATTGCCAACTTTTTGCTTTCATCCTGGGGATCACCTTTAAGATCCGCCTGCTTGCATAGCAAGCAATTCTCAGCCAGCAACACTTTCTCCACTGTTGCATTATCAATCTGTGCATTCCTGTGAGATTCCGCTAAATCTATTATCAACTTACTTATCATATAGATGTAGATATAGATGGTATTGATACCGATATAACCCGGATACTTTCTTACCTTCCATGACCAAACACTGCTAGATTTCTTACTTAGATTCCTGTAGATGTCCATTCTAGAACTTAGTATCTTACTACCAGTTCTGAATAATTTTACAAAGATTAGACACTCCTCAGCTGTGGAAGGTACCTGCTGGGATTCCCATCCCACTCTAAGTAAGCTTCAATGTCTGCCACAGGTGTTGCCCTATGTCCTACTCACCTAGGCTCACTACCTGCCCAAGCAAGCCTTTTAACAATGTAGGTCTCTTTCTTAATCTTAAACACATGGAACATGTGCAGCACTTTTGGACCTTGGCTCAATCTCTTTCCACTGTGGTGCAGCTATCTTCCAATGGATGTCTGCCTGGCTGTATCATGTCCTCCGAGTAATTGTTCAGCTCTTGCCTTCTCCAAAGCTCTCTCCTGTCAACCTTTCTTAATGCACAATTTGTAAGTGAGCTTTGGCAGAGCTTGTCAGTTCTGATACCCTCCTTCCTTACAGACCTTATCAGCACCATATCAGCATCATTTGAAAGGTGTTTCTTTTCCCAATTCCACTTTCTTAGCACTGCAAGGCCGCTATGAACATATGAAGCTCATAGTTTTGAACTGAATTTGAGTTTGTGTCATAACTAAGAAGAAACGTTATTAAGTGTATACAAGATATACCTGTAATTCACATCTTATTTAAATAACAGCAGAGAGAAAGAATGAAAGATCAGAAAAAAACTCATTGCATTCATGATAAAAGCCCATATCTGTGGTCATATTTTCCCTAGTATAGGTTTTTGCATAAGTGTAATTGAGAAAATTAAGAAAAACACATTTTAAAAACAGACAAGTTAATGAATGGCAAGCCTTCCTTCTAATGTTTCCATGAAAATTACATATACCTTTAAGAACCATCTCCAGTGGTGTGAACGATAAAGACAAACAAAATAAAATGGTGGCAAAGAACTTATATTGCCAGAGTTTTTCAAAAGAAATCATGCTTACAACTGTAAGCAGGAGGTATAACTATAAAGTAAAAGATATGTTTTATGTTACATATTCTTACTTTTTAAAAACATACTGACTTGCATGTCATCTTTTCATTTTCTGGTGAGAAATGAAAGAAGCAACAGAACTTAGATGAAGTTCAGAAGAAACTGAACTTAGCGGCTCTAAGTTAGCGTACTTCTGAGCTCCATGCTTGTTTCCAAGGAGCCTCTGTCTGTACACACCTTTCGCTTTCTCACCAAGCAGATGGCGGCATAATGGCAAGCGATGCAGGCACACGGGCCAATTTATTCTGCCACACACTGGAAACTGTGCTAGATTTTGTGGGCAAAATAAAAACAAGAGAAGGAAACTAACACTTTTAAGAGCCATATTACAAACCAAGCACCATGTTGCTGTTTTCATACACATATTTATTTCAAGAAATATTTGCATTAGCAAGGTCCATATGTTAACACACAGAAAGGGTACAGAGAGTCTTATGAGTCCAATTTTTCAAAAGTGCATAGCCATCATTATTGTTCTGACTTCATGCTGTCTGATCTTCCAATCTTAATGAAAGTGTAGATTCCAGACATATAATGTGGTGATGGAGAAGGTATGGATGTTAAAACTAGAACATGGTTTACGGGAAGACAGAGCCTTGCAACTTCTCTGAATCTTTCTAAGATCAGCTGCATTCCCTATTATAGCCTGTGTTTCACCAAGGGATTGCTTAGGCAGCTGTGATGGCAGCAGGAGCCAGGCTCACACCATGCAGGTGGTGGGCAAGGTCAAAGATTTCTGCCCAACAACAGCTGAGGAGATTGAAGAGGAGGGCAGGTGGATGAGATGAACTGGAAAGAGAATACACTTAGCTGTGCTTTAATTCTGCTAAACTGGATCTACTCAAGAGTTCATACTTAATAGTGTGATTATGTATAATCCTGTGGCCAAGTTTAAATGCAGCTTAAGATTAAATCTATGGCAAAGCCTCATTAAGTGAAAGTTTGTAGCTGAATTAATCAGTTGGCTAACAGTAAAAGGAAATCCTAAAATATGTGTCAGATAATTAATTCATGCATTAAAAAGGACCAAGGTCTACAATAGTAGACCCTATAAAAGGCGCTCCCCAAATGAGTGCCTCTGCTCCTTTATGAACACATTTGCCCCATTAGGTTATTTATTCTTGCTACTTATATTATGAACATGCTTTCATTTACCATTATGAATCCCAAAGGCAGTAAATTGGGAAGGTCCTTTCAAATCATTTTCTAACTAACCAAAAATAAACCAAAAACAAAAAATACTTTAAAGCAGTTTATTGGTGCCCTTACTCTAGAACACAGAAGATTAAGGACAGAGGACAGAGAAGGAAAATCCCAAAATAAAGTTACTGCATTACACTGTCGTGTGCTTCAGTGTTCTACTGGTTACAAATAATCATTACTTCCTTTCTAGCTTTTAAGTGACCTTGATGTTTGTTTGTGCAGTTATATCTCTTGTTACACCTAGAGGCTGTGTATAGAGAATGCATTGGAAGTTATTTAAATTAATATTTTCAGTTTACAAAACTTTCAATCAGATACTCAGGAAAATATATAATTCCTCAAGGAAATAATCATACATAATATGAACTGATTCATTTGTTTATCTAGTTTCATGTACTAGTATATAACTAACCATTTGTATTTTTATACAAATTATTATTTATTAATTAGTGTATATTATGCAAAATTATTGGCATAAATAATTTGGATATGACATGAAAGCATTTGAAATAACCGACTTTACAGTGTAGATATTTGCACTGAAATTGTCATATAGACACTCCATGATGTATATAATTATATCTAATTAAACACATGTTATATTATTTAATCATGAGAAATTCTCCTGTTTCCTTAAAGGATTACTTATAGTTTTGCTAGGTATAGTTGTTTTGGCTTACATCTATTCTCTTTTATAATGTGTAGAACTCTGATCCCAAGTTATCTGACATGGTGGTCTTCATTGAAAAAAATCACATATTAGTATTATGGAACTGCTGCTTTAAATGACTTAGTCTTTCTGTCTTACTGCTTTCAATTTCCTATTGTTATTGTTGTTGTTTTGTGTGCTTAATGAGTTGACTGTGATAGGGCATGGGGAGCATCTTCTCTGGTCTTGTTTATGGGTTTTGTGTTTGACTCTTCAGATGTTATAGCATTTTTTTCTTAGATTAGATCTAAGAGATCTGTCTTCTATGATTTTATTGAAAATATTTTCTGCTTCTTTGATCTGTATATCATCTCCTTCTTTTATGCCTATTATTTTGATGTTTGGCATTTTTATGGTGTCTCTGAGCTCCTACCTATTCTATTCTTTGGTTTTGACGTGTGTTGGGGTAATAGTTTATTTGACAGATTAATCCAGTTCCTCTCTCTTGGCTTTAAGACCTAATAATCTGCCATTTGATCCATTAATGAAGCTCTCCTCCAATTTCATGTTAATTTTTCACCCTAAGTTTTATTTTATTTTGACTTTTCTTCCATGATTCTCTTTATTAAAGTCTCTTTTCAAATATTAAATTGGTTTTCTTTTCATTCAATTAGTTATTGTTGTGTGTGTGTTTGGGTGTGTCTGTTTCTGATTGGGTCTGATTTTTATTCTGATATTTATTCATTCTTTCTGAGTTGCTTGATCATATTTATTACTTTTATTTTGAAATAATTGTCTTATATATCTTCTAAGTTTCTTTGGGGAATATTACTATGGGAATGTTGTTTTTATAATAAAATGTAGTATATTCTTATTCATGTTTATGTTATTATAAGGAGACCTAAGCATCTGGAGTTGGGGTGGTTGTGGTATCTCTTGGGATGAGAATCTTCTGTTTAGTTGAATAGATGTTTGAATCCTTGCTTTCTATTACCCAAACTTGTCATGATTGAGACAAGCTGAATGATACCTGGGATTGAGTCTTAGGACAAATGGTATGTAGATGTTTAAAGAAAGGTATCATCTATAGTCTAGGCTAAGCTCATGCTAAGTGGAGTTTATAAGCCCAAGAGTACATCTTTGATAGAACTGGATGATTCTCATAGCCACACTTCTATAGTCTTTGTGGGCACTCAGAACTTCTACTTAGGAAACAGGTGCAGTTAGAGTTGGCAATGGAAGTTGTCAATGAACCACAGAGACCTCCCCTGTACTGGAGAGGTTGGAGGCCAGGCCTCTGGGATAGGTGGAGGTGAGACCATAAATATGGGGTCCTTACACAGGAAAGGGAGCCACAGCATCCCTTCCTCAGATTTGCTGCCTTACCAGTTTTGGTAAAGCTGGCTTGCCTTGTCTTTTTCATGCTAGCTATTGTTGACA
The DNA here is from genome assembly GCA_902729485.2 of Mus minutoides. Classification (NCBI taxonomy): domain Eukaryota; kingdom Metazoa; phylum Chordata; class Mammalia; order Rodentia; family Muridae; genus Mus; species Mus minutoides. The sequence continues at coordinate 1,251,692 of LR749740.1, read as the reverse complement.
TGTCTGAAGTTGTGCTGAATCCTCCTATGTTAGCATAGTGAAACAATTGCTTTCTCTTAAGCCATGTATCCTCATTGTACTTCTTATTACTTTCAAAATCTGGACATTGTTCATTACACTTTAAGCAATTCCATTTCTACAACAGCACCAAGAATATAGTCTAACCATGTCAGGTATGTTTTGGGAAATAGGTAAATTTCTCTAATGATTATCTGAAACTGAAAGGGAATGATTAGCTTTGTATTGAAAGTAAAAGTTAAACATCTTCATATTCTGAAATCTGTATTACAAAACATGATGTTTAATGGAATGATTAGCTTTGTATTGAAAGTAAAAGTTAAACATCTTCATATTCTGAATCTGTATTACAAAACATGATGATTAATGGCTATGAACTTGAATAAAGAAGAAGAGTCAGTATGTTTATTTGGAAGTCAAGGGTGGACATTCAGGATTCACAGCAGTTTGTATACAGGAGAAAAACTAGAGTTATATTTTTGTCCTTTCTTTTTTATTTATTAATCATTTTATTTATTTACATTTCAAATGTTATCCCACTTCCCATTACATTTTTTAAACAAAGAAATAGACTGTCCTTGGTTATAGCAACCAGAAAAGTCCGATGATACCAGAGTAGGCTGTTGTTTGAAAGGGAGACAGGAAATTTTATGTACCATTTTGGGTTGTTAAAGATTTAGTATTTTCTCTTTGAACATGTTTTCAATTTGCATGAACTAGGCCCCTGAGACAGGGACAGATCACAAAATATGCTGAATACAGTAATGATGTGCTTTTATTCTAAGAATAGGTATATGTCTCTAAGATATTTGATAATCAGTTTCAAAGAAATTAAGCTAGTTTTATTTTAGTTTCAGTGTCTAAGTAATGCATGTGTAAAAAAAAAAAAATGTGTAAACAAGAGGATAAGGCTGAGGTTGTAATGGGAGAAAAAGGAGTACTGTGCAAGGTTTGACCAAGTTACAGATGTTAAAAACATGGTCACCCCACACTGGACTTCACTCAATGCTGTCAATGTAGTTTCCAAAGTATTCAAGGCCATGTGGGGCTGGCTGACAGTGCATGCCAAGTCATCTTCCTGTTGTCTTACTTTCTTCCTGGGAGAACTGAGACAGCCTTCCTGGCCTGCACTTCCTACCAAGGTCTTTGAGTCCTTCCACACTAATGCTGTCTCATTAAGAACTCCTTACCCTTGATGATTAGTCCTCACAATTTCTTTGTGTCATTAAAATCAGAAGCCCAATGAAAAGTGTCTTCAACTTAGCATAGCAATGTAAAAGCGTGTCTTATTTGGTAATTGTTTGCAAGATGAATGTCATGTCAGATTATGCAAAATAAGGATGTTTTACTATACGGAGTTCTCTTATGTTAGAATATCTGGTTTCTAAAGATGAAGATAAAATAAATTTGGTATTGAATATAGAAAGTTCAGATATGTATTGTTTTAAAACCTGAAAGAGTATTGCTCGATACTAAATACTCAGAAGTTTTTACGTATTTGAGTGAACTCACTATTTTTTTCAGGACTTTATAGTATTATTTTTATATGATTAAAATAGTTCTTGAAAACATAACTTGCAGTGTTTTCATAATAGTTAAGGGGTTAGAATTTTCAACCTGTTTTCCACATTACACTACACCAGATAACAGCTTCAATTTTTAAATGCGAATTGGTGTAAGTCAGGTTTTCGTTCCGGATACTTTAAGGTCAGGCGCACAGTCGGAGACTTGGTGCATGGTGTTAATTGACTTTACCATGAAAGTAGCTCTCTGCATGTTATATTGAACCGTGTATAGAAGAACATCCTAAAACTATTGTTTTTTTTTTGTTTTAAGTTGAAAGAATAAAGTTAAACACTGTTTTTTAAAATTCCATTTATTTAGAGATTTTTTTTCTCATCACGTTATTTTCATAAATTGTCACAAGGAAGCTGAAAAATTGGTTTTAGTTAAGAGTTATTGCAACTATCCCCATTGAGACCATAAACTGAATTTATGTGAACTTTACTTGGGCTACAACACATGCAGTTTAGCCTCAAATTTATCTCGCCATGTAAATTAAATTCAATTAAATAACTCATGTTTATTGAAGAATGTTAAACATCATAACCTATTTTAGGTTTAGTTATTTAAATGCATTTGAGAGATGGCTGATATAGCAACAAAGTAATCAAGAATTTTAAGAATGTGACTCCATTATAAACTAAGAAAACTGTAAAAATCTGCTCCTTAAAATGTAATTGTCCATGCCTGGGTAACAACAGCTTTCTGCATTTTCCTTTTAACAATGTAAAACCAGAGGAAGGTTTTTTTCTTCAGTTTGGTGCATCAGGCTGCTGACTGATGCTGCCATTTGGATACAGTTAACTCATTCCACTGACAAGCATGACTCCCACCCCACAGCCTCTACTAAATGAGACACTTCAGGATCATATAGTCTTTATTCTCAGGATAATGGCATCTGAACAAAAATGCACCAATTCAAATTCACTGGGAAAAAAAACTTGCCATCTGAGACCTAAGTAAAGGTCATTCGCTATTGTCACTGTTGTAAAGTGAAGACAAGACTTGGCTAGTGCAAAATCTTGTTTCATGAAGACTTGAAACATACATGGCAAGTACCTTCCCTCAAATGAAAAGGACAGACCATGTCCAATGGGTCACCAGGTGATGCAGAACCCAACTGGCCTACAATGATGGCCAAGTCCATGATTTTTTTCACATCTACATCCATTGTCTGTACACTGCCTAATCTTGAAGCCATGACATTTAGTTTTTTAACCAGTGTGTTCTGACTGTGAATAAATGGCTCAAAGTTGTATGCTTTCAAGTATGAAAGTTAGATTCATGTTTTATGTTTTCTTGAATAGATGAGATCTCTCAAAAACCTCTTTTGAGAAGAAAAACAAGTATGTCCCTAAGTATACTGCTGTTTTCATGATGCCTTTTCTGAAAGAGGAATAAATCTTTTGTAGAAATATTTGGTAATTTAGTCCAGAAATATCTCAATATCATTGTAAAATTTTATGCCTTGTGTTATTATAGCACAAACCTAAGCATTTCCATTTACCAGAGTCAGAAAATCTCCATTAATTGCCAAAGATAGTGTTAAATGCTTTTTTTACTTATGCTAAGTAGAATGGACGGCATATCATTAATGAGAACTTTGTAATAATACTCACCATGATGGGGGAAGTTTGTTATTTCTGAAAGCACATAGTTTCACATTGCTAGATTATTTTCTTAACAGAGAACCTGACATTTTAATGCAATGTTGTCATAATTTAACTTTTATGTTCATAATAGATACTGCTTATATAGACTTGCTAATTAAAAATTAATTTGATATATGTCACTTATGTTTATATCTTATTTTCAGATATATTTTATTGGAATGTTTTATGTAAAATAGTGTTCTCATAAAATTAAGTGAAGATATGGCTAAATGTGTGTGTGACTGTACATTATAATATTTTCTTTTAAGACACATTTTTGTACACTTCTAATAATTTTTTATTTATTTAAGATTCATCTGTTTTTTTAATCTTTTCTTATTTTTGTTATAGCTCAAGAAAAATTTCATTTCTCTTGCCAGACTGATAAGAGCTTAATTTTCCTATAGGCAGCAACAGAATTCAACTCAACTTTTATCCTAATGGAAGAGCACTGCTGCTATATGGGCTAATGAGTGTCACTATGTTCTTAAAGGACATGTATTTGCATATTTTTTAATAAATTGTTTTGAATTACTCATGAAGTTTAGCTAAGAATATTTTTAATGGAAGAAAACCCACACCCAGTGTTATAACTCTCTTAATGAATTAAGCAAGATGAGGACTTTTCAATAGAATCTCTATCACATAAACAAAAGGAAAACTTCAAATTCGATTCTCCTGAGAATAGATTATTGAAAAGCAAACATATAAGCTTGTTATGGAATTCAACATCTAAGACTTATTTATTATATTTTATACTTATTTATTTTTATATTTGATATTAGTTTTTTGTGAGTTTGGGGATTTATAAAAACATGTTTTGGTCATATTCACCCTAAATTTCACAGAATCACATCTTTCCCTACCCTTTCAACTTTTTGTTCTTTATTAATTTTTGTTTATAAATTCTTCAAGGCCAGTTTGTTCCACCCACATATTCTTGGATGTGTGGATATACTCTTGGGGGGTGGGAGCAACCTTTTCTTTCACAGTAACTAACAATTTCCACTCATTCCATGGCTTAGGGAAGAGACTGTGTGTCCAAATTCTCTCCATGCTGAAATTTGGTCTGATTTCAGTTTGTAACAGTTTTGTACAAACTGTTGGGACATCTGACTTCATAAATGCAACTTATTTCTCGTGACCAGAAGATTTCTCTTTATTTTCTTATCATTACCAACCTCCTCTGGTTCTTGTCCTCTCCCCACCTCCTCTTCCATAATATGCAATGAGCCTTGAACCTTAGAAAGGAATATGTAGTATATTTGTTCCTTTTAGAGATAAGCATTTTTTTCTTTTTTTTTCTCTTTATTAGATATTTTCTTCATTTACATTTCACATGTTATCCAGAAATTTTCCCTTACCCTCCCACGTCCCCACCCTGCTCCCCTACCCACCCCCTCCCACGTAATGGCCCTGGCATTCCCCTGTACTGGGGCATATAGAGTCTGTATGACCAAGGGGCCTCTCCTCCCAATGATGTCCAACTAGGCCATCTTCTTCCATATATGCAGCTAGAGACATGAGCGCAGGGGGAGCTAGTTAGTTCATGTTATTCTTCCACCTAGAGAGTTGAAGACCCCTTCCGCTCCTTGGGTACTTTCTCTAGCTCCTACCTTGGGAGTCCTGTGTTCCAACTAATAGCTGACTGTGAGCATCCACTTCTGTGTTTACCAGGCACTGGTATAGCCTCCCACAAGACAGCTATATCAGGTCCCTTTCAGCATTATCTTGCTGGCATATGCTATAGTGTTTATTTTAGTGGCTGATTATGGGAGGGATCCCTGGCAGCCGCCCTCACTGGTTGGTCCATCCTTTTGATTCAGCTTCACACATGATCTCTGTAACTCCTTCAGTGTGTGCTTTGTTCTTAATTCTAGGAAGGGGCACAGAGACCACATTTTGAACTTCATTCTTCTCGAGATTCATGTGTTTAGTAAGTTGTATCTTGGGTAGTCTAGGCTTCTGGGCTAGTATCCACCCAGATGTCCCTCAACAGAGGAATGGATACAAAAAATTTGGTACATTTACACAATGGACACTACTCAGCTATTAGAAACAATGAATATATGAAATTCCTAGGCAAATGGATGGATCTGGAGGGTGTCATCCTGAGTGAGGTAACCCAATCACAAAAGAACTCACATAACATGTACTCACTGATATGTGGATAGAGATAAGCATTTTATAGTCTCTTATTCACTGCATCTTGGCCAGTTGTTTGACCAGCTACTACAAATAGAGTTCTTTCAGATGAAAGCTGAGAGGTGAGTTTCTTTATGGCAATAATAATGAATCATTAGGAACCAGTTTGATACTATGTCCATTTAGCAGTAGTAGGAATATGTTTTCCCCCAGGACCTAAGACATGTCTAGGCATAGGTTCTTGGCCTGATAATCATGCCATGTATGAGTTTCTTCTTGTGGACCAGGACTGGTTGCATCCATGATATTCATGCCACTATTGTGCCAGTGGACATGTCTTGCCAGAGTCATTGGTATATATTTCATGGTTCACAGTGGGAAGACTGATGATTACATTTCTTCTTGGACAGCTTGCATATCATCTTCCAATTTTCCAAGTAGAAATGGAGATTCAAGGTCAGTACCAGCTTTATTTCATCATGTACAATAACTCAGGTATTTGGTATCTTCAGTAATTGGAGTTACCATCAAGTTCTAGAGAGTATATATATATATATATATATATATATATATATATATATATATATATAATTCAGAATATATGTATTCTACATTAGTAAGTTTATATGTGTCTTTTTAAAAAGCTCTTTAGTTTTATGCATTCCTACCCATATTTCTTCTTCTTTAATATATTTGGACTCATTTAGTTCAGACAGGTGTGTTTTTATATAGTAATTTCCCCATGAATTTTTCATCATTAATATAGATATATTGACATGTATTCTATTTTCTTAGATGAAAACAGATTGTGTTCCACTATGTTAATACAATACCATACAGGTCAAACTATTTTCAAGCAACAAGATTCTAAATCATAACTGTGTGTCAGCCATTAGAATAATAACTCTATCAAATATTGTAACATGTGCAAACATCCTGGTCACATAAGAGGAAATACTGTTTTCATTTATCTACTTGCTGCTGTAATTGTTTACAAATATGTCACTTAATGGTATTGTCAAAAAGCAAACCAATTCCATTCTTATGGGCAATGGAATAAACTAATTATCTGAGATTTCCATTTACTTGGAAATGCAATATGTAGAACTTTCACAATGCCTCAGTATGTCAAGTAACTTTAAAACAGTGTTAGCATTTATTAGAGAATAAGAGAGAAAACTGTTTGGGGGAAAACTTAATTTTCAGTGTGTGTGTGTGTGTGTGTGTGTGTGTGTGTGTGTGTGTGTGTATGTATGCACAAGTGCTCCAGAATTTTTCTCAGATTAGCACTTTTATATTCAAATAGCTTAAGTATCTTGTATAGTTTTTCATAAACAAACAAAAAATGGAGGCAGAATGATGCTTTAAAATATAATTACTAGTGTCCTGTCTGAACATCTTGGAAATCTCTGTGATTCTGTTCCTTAGGGCTTCCTGTGTGTCATTGCCTGCCTCCAACTTTACTAAACTACTACCTTTTCTCAGTTGTATCACCTTGAATTCTCTTCTTGTCTTGCACTTCTCTCTTTCCCAGTCTAATCTTTGCAAGTTTTTCTTCTCTGAGTTCTGACTTGCCCCAACAGTACACATACAGACATAATCATGGCAGGGAAACTTTCCTCCTGGAACTGATATTCTGTTGAGATTAGACAGGTATCTGACCATTTAAATACATTAATAAGATGCACTGTATTTAAGAAGAGGATGAGCAAGAATGGGGGTTAGATCAAAGCAGTGAACCATAGCAATTCAATGAGAATTTTAAGCAACAGAAGCAGACCATGCAGGCATCCAAGGAAAGATATTTGAAAACAAGACTGTTGGCTGCTTTGTGAGTTCTTGTGAATAGAAAGCACACCCATTGCTGAGACAGCAACAGGGACAGTCATGGACAATGGAGCTTTGTATCTGCAGTGGAACTTGTGCTTTTTCACTTAGATTGCTGGAAAGCCTTGGGCTGGTTTTGGAGAGCTGTGGTGGAATAATCCAACTCTAGAGCCAGGACTCTGTGACAACTGTAATCTTATTTCTTGGCCCAGTCTCTTACTTTCATAATGTGGCTAGATGTTCCCTTTACTCAAGGATAAGAGATATAAAATCCTACTCTATCCCCCAGCCTACCATAGCATCTAGGACAAGAAGGCAACAGCAACATTGATTAAAAAAAATTATTGATTTGCCTTGGGAAACTAAAAATAAACCCTGCTTCAGCACCAGAATGTCTCGAAGTAAATCTTCACAGATCTGTTGGTTTGCCAATAAATGCAAATAACCCAATAAAACTGTTTGTGTCTCCAATCTAGAACGAAGAATAAATTCTTAAATTTTCAAATCTTCACGTTCCTGCTATTGTTTTTCAACATACAAAAATCAAGCAAGTGTGCACAATTTAGGATTTAGGCACCCCAGCACCCCTCCCTCCTGACATGCCTGTGCAAGTCAATTAAAATGCTTCTTCCATGCCCTCATTCACTGGATTCTGTGATTTTATCAGAATGTTTCCATTGTCGCCTTCATTTGAATGCGGTGAAGGCTGTCTTAAACAGCAGATGCAAACCATCTTTCTCCTATTCTCTTCTCAGACAGTTATGTCTTGCAGCATGTGAGAAGCATATTAAGTGGGCTTCAGGTAATAGAAGTAAGGTTTCCACAGATAGTGCTTGACAATTCAATCAAAGAAAATCAAGGGGGACGATTTATGGAAAAGGGTAGCTTACCGTTGGCATTCCCGAGGACATTTACAGAATAAAGAACAACCCCTTCCTTGCTTGTTACAGTATAAAAATTCAACAGCAGTTTAAATCACCTATATGCAGGTGAGCTTGAAACAATAAAAAGGCCATGGAAAGCCTGTTTACTTTTTATTTTTAAATCCAGTATCAATAATATCTATTTATAATAATGTATGTGATCATGTAGGTGTTGCTTTTTCCTGTTGCTTTAAATAAGAATATATTGTACCTATTTTTATATACCTTAAAGCAGTGGATTTCCATCTATAGTTCATGACCCCTTTGGAGGTCCCATATCAGATATCCAGTAGATAAGATATTTACATTATCATTTATACCCATAGCAACCATTCAGTTATGAAGTTGCAATGAAGCAATTTAATGGTTGTGGGTCACCACAACATGAGGACCTGTATTATAGGACTGCAGCATTAGGAAGGTTGAGAACCACTATCGTAAAGTGATTTGTGGGCTAGATCTAAAATTGTAGACATTATTAATAATTCCTATCTCTCTATTCAGCCTTCTTATTAGCATGCCTCTCTGTTAACAACATCGGCATGTTTTTACTTATTCATGGCATCCTCTCTGAATTTGATTAGTATATATGCTTGGGTACTCTTGTTAGAAGAGAGTGAGTGGGATGCATTGGTAACAGTAAGACATAGCAAGAACAATTAAAGCGAATAGTGCTGTCACCTATGGCGACAAGAAAGTCTGCTTCTTTTTTTTAATATCATAATGTAGATACATCATTCCCCCTTCCTTTCTTACCTTCAACTTTCTCATATAACCCTTCTTGCTCTCTTACAAATGATTTTGAAATATATATTATGTATGTATATATATTATATATTACATTATATATATATATATATATATAATATTTCTGGATATATATATATATATATATATATATATATATATATATATATATATATATATATTTAGGGATATATGTTCTAGAATACATGAAGAACTACAAAACCAAATGGTGTACGTTTGGAAGATTGAGTGGGAAAGCAGGATCCCTTGAGATATAATAAAAAGCCACTGCAAACAGGGTTTTAACTGAACCAGCACTAGCTGTAAGCAAATCAGATCAAGCTTCAGTCAGGGTAGTAGTGTTTTGAAATTCATGTCTGAGAAAAAAGTTTGACATGGGTGAAGTTTATGACCTTGTGATCTCTGATCTATTACGTGTGGTTTCCTTGCTCTGTGTGAGATGAGTTGCCACAGTATGCAGGAAATGATTCTGAGGCTGGACAGTCTGCTGACACATGGTTACATGTAAGTTAGCCAATAAGATATGGCCACGCTCAGAGAACATCTCCCTTTCTTTCTATTTTCGATGTGTTCTCCATAGAGCAACATCTCTTCCGGGACTACAGATCTCTCTATGTAGTGCTCTCTTCCAGTAACTCTGTTTTTCTCCCCACTTTCCCCTACCATCTAAGGATACAAAAACAAGGATAACTTCATTTCAGAAGCTTTTCTAGCACCCATAATAAGAATCAGAGCTTCTTCTTTCAAATAGAGGATTTTCTATAGTAGATCCAATTTTATACCATTTACAAGAAATGCTAATAAATAAAATGATCTAACTCAGAGAGTATGTCAATGGTTAACATCAGAATACATAAGTGAGGGTAATAGAATATTAGAAAGTAAAGGCAGAGAGGGGATATAAAATTGTAGTTTGGTAAGGAAGGTTGAAGCTTAGGCTGTGCTATGATACTTATGTAAGTGACCAATGGAGAACTGGAGATCAAGAAAGTTAGGCACCATGATCACTAAAGCACCACTTCCACGATAGTTAATGTCAGCATGTATTGTAACGTGAGACCTGGAGCCTATAGATGACAGCACCTTCAGATAGAAAGCATATGACTACCAGCTGCTATGTAAACTTTAAGCCAGATTCAGAGGTTGTGAACAAAAGGCTCGAAGAAGAGAATTACCCAAGTGGTAAGTTCTGTGCCCTGCTAAAGAGACTGCAAGCTGAAAAATAACCAACCTTTCTCTATGAGATGAAGAGCTGAAAAATTACTGACTCTAAGCTGGGCATTGGTGGGGCACACCTTCAATCCCTGCATTCAGGAGACAGAGGAAAGAGGATCGCTTGAGTTCTTGGCCAGTGTGTTGTAAAAAGCGGGTACCACAGGACAGTCAGTGTTACACAGTAAAGCCTTCCCTTGAAAAACCAATAAATAAACAAATAAATAAATAAATAATAAGTAAATAAAATTACTAACTTTAGAGTAATATATTTTTACAGATGTCTGATTTCTTTAATGAATCAGAATGATTTTATAGTTATTTATTAACAGCAGACATTGATTTCTAAAATTTTACTCTTTAAATATCACATATAGTTATGCATTTGTAAAATATATTTTTATCTTAGCAAATATGTTTTAGACTCTAAAAATTCCTGGACTGCTCTCCAAGCGATGGGATTCATATCAGTAACTTGTGAATATGTTCGCTTCATACAATCAGAGAAAATGAGAGAATGCGTTAACCAATTTCAGAATTTTCTTGTATTTTCTAACTAAAGTACTTTACATGAAATTCCCAAGCTTGCATAATATGCGACTAAAATATGAGGTTCAGTTGGGATCAATTTTAAATCTGTATGAGTTTGTTACTGGTTGATGACTATAATGTGCAGAGAAAACCTTATTCATAAATAAGTTAGGAAATCCTGACTCTGTTCTTCATTTCTTAAATGGCTTAAGTTTTATGTTAAAATTTTAACTTACCAAGATGTGTATAATGTGGAAGTGTTTCTGACTCTGTTCCCACTAATCTTCCCAAGCTCTTTGATGCTATTTACTGTAAAATGCCTCCTTCTCACAGTCTTTTGAAATGCTAATTTTTTCCCAAGGCTATATAGAGATGAAGCCAATTTCCAGACTTTCTGATCTTATTTAATTCTTCATTATTTGTCTTGTTTGCCAAATGACATTGTTTTACTTATCAAAGATTTAGATGTTTATATTTTATAATTTGTGTCACCTAATTATAGTTATCTCAGTTTTATAAACTTTCATGATCTGTTCTTTTTTTTTTTTTAATCTGAATTTTAACTTTTTTGTGTTGATGATTTTTTTTTTACCCCGAGGACATTGTTTAGTTATCATCTTATTGAAGTTATGAATTAATTTGGTTACAATTGATATCAGTCCAACACCAATTTCCCATCAAAGAACATAGGACATCACTGTGTTTAATTAGATATATCTTTTTGGAGTCCCATAAATATCATATTCATTATATAAGGCCTATGGGATTAAAGACCAACAAAGGATGAGGTATATAATATGAGAGCTAAAATTTTCCAGTGATAAAAATTATAAATATTTGCTTTATTTTAAATGTGATAACAAATTACACTGAATAATAATCCTTCTTACAGTCTTCTCCAGTGCTTTTTTTTTTCACTAGGAGTGTCTATACCACATCAAGTGTTTTATGCTATACCTAGTGACTCTCCAAAGAAAAGAAATCTTCCTAGTTCCAACCCAAGAATCACATAGTGACAAAACAGAAAAACCAATGCCCAAAATACAAGAAAATCTAAGGTCTATGGAACTTGTACCAAGATTCTATCTTCTTGTCAATCTTTCCTCCTTTTTTTCTTAATCATTTTAATTTTATTTGAAGTTTAATTGCATCATAGCGCCTTCCCTATGCCTCTCCACCCCATTCCTCCCATTTCTAGCCTCTCCTTTGTTCTCTTAAGTCCATGGTCTTTTTTCATTGATTACTATTGTCAGAAAGATAGAGGTGTAGATGTAGCTAAATATATAAATGCATAAATACACAAGTAAATGAGCTGAGTAAAGTTTGTTTGTGTGTGTGTGATTTCAGAAATCAGGGTAAAAAAAATAAATCTTCAACACAAAAAAGTTAAAATTCAAAATAAATCTTCAACACAAAAACAATAAAAAAAAGAAGGTTCATGAAAGTTTATAAAACTGAGATAACTATAATTAGGTGACACAAAAAGTAAGAGACTCATCCCAGGGGAAGAGGAATTCTCCTTCTCTCAGCAGCCCTTAGTTGTCCGTGGTTCTTTGTCTAGGGGTAACGCCCCATGTGATTTCTCCCTTGCAAAATTCGTGTATCTACTAGTGCTATACTTTGAGTATTGTTTGAGCAGCCATATTGTTGCAAAATCTCAGGTGTAAAATCCCTGGTGTTTCTAGGAGATGTATTTTCACAGTTATTTTACTTCTTGAAACTCAGTGTCCGCATGTATTTTTCTTATTCGCTCAATAAGAAAACTGAACTAAACTCTACTGGGTTAAAGAGTCTGCAGACTCTTTTAAGTTTTTCTGGGACATTAGTAAAAGTTGGGAAGAGCCTAACCATGAGTTACATCATGGAAAGTACTATAACCACCAAAATGCTATGCCAGGTAAACCTGTGATATTTCCTAAACCAAGCAGCTAAGGTCCACATAATATTCTATGTTGCATACCCTGCACATGCAAGACTGTACTCCAGCCTACTTCTGTGTGACATAAGCCAACTACCTTATCTTTGTGGACTTTTAAATACCCTTGCATAAAGCGTCTCTTGACTATATGACTGTTTTCTTCAAAACTTATCATTTTTATCCATGTTCATTACACCCTGAAAGTTCTTCATCTGTATGTTATAGTGCACTTATCTTAACTCAAAATTGTCAATAGACTGAAAGCAGAGTAGATGAAGGAAAGTCACAGAAGACATCCTTGGCTAACAGAGTTCTCGGCTACCACGTTTCTTTGAGCAACTAAAGCTAACCTTTGTTGAGCTGAGGAGTAATTTTGCTCATTCTCACACAACCTGAAGACAATTCCTTTCTAAACCTGTATGAAATTACATGCAGCATATTAATACAGCAACAGGGACAGCTTGAATGTTTTTGACAGAGATGTATGCTGAAGTAGAAACTTTAGTGGCTTACAAAGCAATTAGCTCAAACTTTTGTAGTGTGGCTTCATGCAGGCTTGGAGATGCAGTATATATGAGCTTCAATTACTGAGTTCCTGTTTTTAGTAAATAGCTGCCCTGTAGGTTGCTAAGTGCTATGGTTGACAGGCTATATATGAAAAAAGCTTTTATTTTAATAACCAGTGGCAACTTGCATATATATATATATATATATATATATATATATATATATATATACAACCATTCATTTCTCAAAATACTTCTTTGGTTCAAAACTGCTGAAGAGAATTGCAGTCACCTCTGGGAGAGTAGACCTAAACCAGTTATTAACCAAGGAACAAATGGGACATCAAAGAACAGGAGTTTCTAATACCAGAGTCAGGGAGCAAAATGGATCCTTGAAATATAAGCCTTAGGGTCTGTATGTCTCAGATCCAGAGACAGGAACCAGAATGTATTCATGAATGAAGCTTAAGTTCTGTATGCCTAATATTGAACAAAGAGAAGTTATATTCCAAAATGTTTTATTTAAGGCCACTACACAATAACCTGGAAATAAGCCAGTTCATTTATCTCAATGAACAATCAAGTTTGCTTAGGCCATGCGGAAGCTGTGTTATAGCTGTCAGCTCTTAAAGCCATGTTGTAGTGAGCTTAGACATTATATTAACCCATCTCTTAGTGGCAAAACAGCAAAAGTGCTTTTCCTAAAGATGGCTCAGATTGATCAATTAGGACAATACTTTAAGGACTTTTCAGTATGTAGCATAGGGAAGTTAGAAAATAAATAGTAATCCATCAAAAACATATTTTGGAGTAAATTTTGAGTGTTAGAATAGATTTTGTGTACTAAATTTATAAAACATTATGAGATATAAAAATATGGTCATTAGGATTGTGAAGCAATTTGACTTATCCAGTTCTTACTGTTTCCTCTCATTGGCAGGGGGCCAGAGGAAGTTAAATCTACTTATTTATGAGACATCTTTAATACACTAGAATTTTAAACTTCTATCCTCAGGTTTTCCATTATATTCATGTATGATTTGCACTTGGGATCTGTATCACTCACATACATGCCCCACCTATTATATATACGCATATATATACACACATATATAAATGTATGTGTATGTATATAATGTTTACGTGTCATATTCATGTCTGCCTTAATGTGTATGTTTATGGCATAATTGGTTGGTTTTCTGAATTAATTAGAAAAGAAACATGACTAGGGAGAGCTAAACCAAACTTTGGAAGAAATCATGTGATGATATACATGAGAGTTGTCAAATTCAGAAAGTTTATTCTGATGAAAGTGAAGGGTAAATAGCATAAAGGGATGAAAGTTTCATACATGCAAGGAAACAGATATTCAGTTAACTCACTAGTGTACACATAGTAAATGAAAAAGGTGTAAAAAACTGTGTCTTTTTTTTTTTTTGGTTAAGCGACTTTCCACATAAAATCTTTATTTTAACAAGTGCACAGGCGCCGGGACCAACAATCACCAGCTGCCCAAATACCAAAAGTTTATGCTTCTGAAATCTCTTGATGTCGATTCTGCACGCAGAGCAATCGAGTTGCCCTGCGTGTGCCACTCACTACAGAAGCCCTTTTTTACAATGTGTCTTTTTGACACTTGATTCAATAAATAATTACCAGGGAAACCCCGTTTATGACAAAAGTTTTGATACAGATGACTATAAAATAAATATATTAATATAAGCCACTTGGTGGGAGAAAATATCAAATATATGTGAAACATAATGGAATAGTTTTTTATATATATTCTAAAGAATTAATAAGAAATCTTAACACAAAAATATGATGAAAATATTATCAAATGTGGAAAACGAACCCAAGAAGAATGGCTAATAATTTAATAAATAAGTGTGGAGAAAAATTGGCCACATTGAAAGTCCATTAGAGGAGTGTGGAGAGAGGGCTCTGTCAGCACAGTGCCAGCATAGAGCATGTCATCTCAGTACTGGGATTTCTAGAGCTTGCAGGCCTCCCAGGTTAGCCAAGTCAGCAAGTGTCAGGCTCATTGAGAACCTCACCCCATCCTCTTTCCCTGTCCCCCCTCCTGCCTCCCCACTGCCTCTGCCATCTCGTCCTCAGTTTTCCCTTCCTTCCCTTTTCTTCTCTATTTTAAAATGTAATCAATATTGTAGGACTTACAAATTTGTTCTAGATTCCACAGAATAAATGTGAGACCATAACCTTTAAATAAAAACCTTTTTTTTTTCTCTTTATTAGATATTTTCTTCATTTACATTTCACATGTTATCCAGAAATTTTCCCTTACCCTCCCGTGTCCCCGCCCTGCTCCCCTGCCCACCCCCTCCCACGTAATGGCCCTGGCATTCCCCTGTACTGGGGCATATAGAGTCTGTATGACCAAGGGGCCTCTCCTCCCAATGATAGCCAACTAGGCCATCTTCTTCCATATATGCAGCTAGAGACATGAGCGCAGGGGGAACTAGTTAGTTCATGTTATTCTTCCACCTAGAGGGTTGAAGACCCCTTCTGCTCCTTGGGTACTTTCTCTATCTCCTACCTTGGGAGTCCTGTGTTCCAACTAATAGCTGACTGTGAGCATCTAAAAACCTTTTAAAAATAAATGACCACCAAGAAATCTCATCAACCTTGAGAACATGTTCTCATGTTCCATATGACTTCAATAAGTTGTGTCCAAACAAAGCCATGTATGGATTAATATTCTATTTTACTCCATATTCTGTAGCCTTCAAATGAGATTTTTCGCAATTCCTTACAATAATTATAATTTTTAATTTTTATAGAAATATATAATTGAAAAGATAATGTATAGGTATGAATAAGTATTGAAACAGATAAATAATTATATAATCATAGTTTATTGCACTGAAATACATTATATTTTTATAATTATATATAATATATTTGAAATAAAACACTGCTAATACAAATTCATACAAATGCGATATTTTCATTAAAATCTCTGTATTTTGGAAAATTCCCTTAAAAATATACAATTAGTTTTTCATCAAAAAATAGAAACTGTTAGTTAGATATGGTGATATATGTGTATAATACTTGATAGTATTACAAGAGTTCAAGACCAGCCTGATACAAAAAGTGAATCCCAGTTATTTTTTTAATATTTATCTTTATATATAATATATATAGGTATATAACTTTTATGGAAGTTTTTATAGAAAGATATTCTTCGGTTTTAGAATGTAAAAACTTATATTTGAATTAATATTTATTACTTCAGAACACGTATCCTTAACAAGAATAATGAGTAGATTCAAATTTAGCTACTTTAGTTTTCCCAGATATATCACTCCAACATGACTCAGAGTCCATCGTTAAAACCTAGGCTATATATTTTCATCTCTCTGCTTTCAAAATCTTAGAGTATTAAGACTCTCCTCAGCTGACATCCTTGGAGTTGACATCGTCCTGTGACTGAGTAGATAGCAGCAAGAAATTCAATTACGGCAAGTCAGCTCTGTCATCGCACCTGTCGGCTTGCACGGAAAATGATTTGTAAATTGGGCTTTATCTTTCCCATCCCATAAATCTGCTGTCCATAATTGACACTTGTCAACATAGATGAATAGTGGGAGAAAGAAAACAGAAAGTAAATGAGTGGCCCACCTGGGAAAACGATGTCTTGCTGCCCGTGGGAGTCATTTACAAACAGCAGTACCCAGAGACCAGAGTTTGCATCCACAAGCAGGTGGCCAGCCATTTCCTCGGCAGAAGGACAGTCCGGAGCCCAATCACAATGAAGACAAAACACAGTAATGACAATTAACATGCAGCATTTTTTCCAAAGGATATAAATATTAGCTCCAAGAAAACAAGAGCCCCGTTAGTGTGTTGAAGCCAAACACTGCTGCTCATTTCTAAGTACCAGGTTAGTGTCTGACCTGTCAGAATGCATTCATGAAGCAAGCATTTTGCCTGTCTAGGGAGTTGATATTGTCACTTGTTACACAAGTCAGCATCAGTTCAAAGTTGTTTGATACAAATGTTGACAGATTGGTTTTTAAAAGACATAAAAACGATGATATTTTCTTTCAAATCTGAAAGAAGCAGGGTTTCATAAAGATGATCTTGGGAACAGGCACTAACCACATACACATGACAGAAAAGCCTTCAGGTTGCATTTGCCTACATGATGTACTTAAATTGACATCTTCTTCTTCTAATGTTTATTGTAAAAATTGAAGCACGAAATTTTAAACAACCAAAATTATTTCAAAAATGCATTAATAATCTTATGATTCTAAAAAAATCAGTTTTTAAATTATCACACAAAGTATGATGGTTAAAATAAAAATATAAGTTCATAAACGTAAGTGATAACACAATGAGCACTTTGCACACTAAATTAGCAAGCTGAATTATAGTTTCAAATCATTAGCTACACATCATTTTACCCTCTCTTTCCCATATACACAGCATATCAACAACTCAGCACTTTAAGTGTGCCCTTTTTGTTTTAAAACATTTAATTTATTATGAAAACAATTTTTAAATTGCTGTGAACATTGCACTTCCAAATCATTGTCATTTTTATAATTTATAGCTATCTAACTTGAAAGCTTAACATTTTCTTTACCCCTTTTGCTTCCAACAATCAGCATGAATAGAAAATTTATATCTCCTTCAAAATGAGAGCAAAGCATTAGAAAAGGAGTGTTGGAAGGAGGGTTATTTATCTTGCACACCTTCATCACAACTCTTCCTCCCCTTCATGGGCGGCTTAGTGAAATCTTTGTTGAGCTAGCTAATGTCTGCAGACATGAAGCATGGTTATGTTTATATGTTATAGGATTTTGGCTAAGTGGTAAGACACTTCTCCATTGGGTGGTTATGTAATAGCTAATGTATAGATGCTGTAACGACACCTGGGACATTCTTACGAATGATAAAACACTATGTATTAACAGCATAGTGCAGAGATCAGCAGTCAAGGTCAGCTTATCTTGAAATTCTCATCTTCCTCATTCCACATCCTATATGTGCTAGCCAAGCTTTGTTCTTAATATATACATTGTATATATATTATAAATCTATAGTATCTATAAAATATGTAATACATATTATATATTATATGGTATATGCAATATAAAAATGAACCTAAGAGTTGAATTAAAACACTTTAAAGCATCCAAGTAACAAAAAGAAAATGGGCTGAGCTTTAGAAAAGTTATTGTAGGAATTATAATAATGATTTGAGTCACATTTTCTATCACTTAGCACAATAAGTCTTTGAGAGAAAATTCACTATACTCTGAAAATACCAGACTATAATAAATATTCAGCATTTACAATAAAATACATTATGTAGTCAATATTACTATTACATGAAAATGTGTTTATGAGTGATGTATAAGTTTAGATAGCTTGTACAAAAGCATGTTCTAAAAACAGTGAAATGATTCAGATGTAGGGATCTTAGCAACTAATTCCTTCATTCTAAGTTTCAAGGAACCCACACAGTGGGAAGGAAAACTGATGCATTGAATTACCCTCTGATGTGTCATGTGTCATGGCACAGGTGAGCCCAAATACACACACGTGCATGACACAAATAAATAAATATAAAATTTGTAATCATGGTTTCAATTAACAAACAGGAGAGAAATTGGCCTCATTATAAAGTTTTAGCTAACTTTGGGATGAAATAACAGAAATGGGTTGAATTTCTATTATGTATTGTAAAGTTAGTTTTATGCTTTAATTTCTTCCTTCCCTAATTATTCAGGTTATTGACAAACCTTGCTTATTTTTCAAAATCATTATTTTCACTTCTATCATTTCTATATTATGTATTAAGATGTGAGGTTCCTAGCAGTATAGCAGTTGGGGTAAGATGCTATAATTAATACGTGAGAGTACAATTCCTGGGCATTTTGTTCATGACTTCAAGTCCTATGAAGGCAGAAAGCACCTTCAGCCACACTAGACTGACTTGAAAGAGTGATCCTTCCACTCCAGGGTTTTATGCAATTATTCAACTCGATATTCATTATATATGTTGTTCATGTGTATGTAGCCATATGTTTCTGTGTGTGTTGGTGACTGGGTTCTCTGTTATGTCTTTATGTGAGGAATAAGGCATCACACATTTCTCCAAGCTGGCTAGTGGGATGCAGAGTAACAGTAATTCCTAGTAGTTTCCAAAAATATTTGATGTGTTAGAACAAACATTTTATGGTATATTATAATATTTTGATAAATCCATACATTG
>LR749740.1:1114879-1229879 GCA_902729485.2 Mus minutoides | reverse complement strand
TTCTTACCAGTCTCCCCAGACTCATTATTAGCTATTAAGATGGTGGTACTTCTTTGCTGGCCAAAACTAGTTTTGAATAAAGAAAACGTTCTTTATACATTAGAAATAATGGAGCAGGCCGAGCCACAGGCAGAAGCTGACCTGTGTAAGTTTTGGGCTGGAGTCGCCAGACTGTTGGGAGGATATAATGAGAAGGGGATAGTGGGGAGAAACTTGAGAGAGAAGGAGCCAGAGAGGATGGTTCCACTGCGGAGGAGCATGAGAGGAGGAAGGAGAGGGGGAAGAATGGGGAGGAGCCAGTGAGCAAGGTGCACAGAGAAGTAGCCTATGAGATCCTAATTTCAGTTTTGGTGCCTCTATCTGCACCAGGAATCATTAGTTCTTATCCATTATGTCTTCCTCTTTGATTGTTTGTTTGGGATAATTACTTCTGGTATTAAGGCACATTAGATTTCATCACCCTTTATTGTACACATATGATAGTTTAACAGTATTCTAGAATGAGTAGTTTGTCAGCTAGTTAAGCAATCAGCTTCTTAAGTTAGTCTTTCTTTGGGGAGGTGATGTCCAAGATTTAAAAAAAAAATTACTTGTGAATTAATATCTGAAAGAAAGCATATCCCTGCCAATACGTATTTGTTGCAAACTATATTTTCCAAGTGCACAAAAAAGTGGATCGTGGGTATAAACAGCCACTTGAGATAATATGTATTAATCTCTTCTGAAACTAAAATATTGTATAGACAATCAACGCCATGTCTCCTGGTGGTATCACACATGGGAGGAAATCCAATGCAGTTTTTAGCTATGGCTTTCTTGGTGGAAGCTTATGCCTTGTGACACAAGAGCTATAAAGTACAAGGTACAAATGTAAGCATGGCATGTTTACCAGACTGTAGGAAACGATTTCTTTTGCACGGAGTTTTCATGATAACTATTAAATCTAGACTAGTATTGAGGACTATCCCTTAAGCTGCATGGATGTTATATTTCTATAAACAAATGGACCAATTGAGATGGTGAATTTTCAACTGATCTTTCTAATTAACATTAAAGCTGTGAGGCTGTATCTCTTCTGAGTCCCTTGCTTTTCCTTCTGCTTCTTCCTTCTGTTCCCACCTTTCTTCCTTCTCAGTTTCTCCTGACTGACTAATCAACATAGACTAGGATGTGAAATTTAAATCAGATGACTCCTGTGACGATGATTGAAATAAAAAACTGATAAGCAGAAGTGAACAATACTGAAATGTTATATTTTATTATCAGAGTTTAATACAATCTTCTATCCCTTATAAAACCTGACAAGATTCTCAACTGAAAACATCACTCTGGCCTGTAAAAGGTCATTATCAGTGTGCTTCTACATGTGTGTAAGGTCCATTTGTATTTTTAGAGGGGGCTTGGGTGAGAGCCAAGGCTTTATATACTTACTGATAAAATCCATTCTGTAAATATTCCGTCTTTAAAGCAAGGCACACTTTAGTAGTTGACTCTATAAATAAGGCAGCAGGTAGCTTTAGACTCACAGAAAGTTAGAAATGGAGCCAGATTTTCTGACGGGCTTATCAAAAAAGAAGTGCTTTGAAAATTCCTCAAGGGTTTGCTCAGCGCTGAAAAGTGAAATCGCTGGGTCTTTATTCTCAATACCGTGTATTGTATGGCATTTTTTGAAAGGGGCATGTCTTGATGATCTTCCCCCCACTGGAGTAATTTTATTTTGTTTTCACTATAAAGGAACCATTTGAAATGACTTAAAATTTGGGCTTTAGTTTTCTATCTTACCTGTAATGATAACTAGGTCATTTATTTGATAAAAGTATAAATGAATTATTTGTGTGCCTAACAAGGTCAGTATTTGTTATGAAAGATGGTGCACTAACACCCGAAAATGACAATGTAAGTTCCCGACCACACTTCAAAAGAATCGTTCTCAAATCCAGCTGTGTATCACCGTGCCAGTGCATTCATCTACACATGTGAACGACACCCATGCCAGAACAGGAATTTAGAGTATCTGATTTTAGAAGAGAATTATTCTGGAAGGGGTCCCAGACATCACTTATCTTAATATACAAAAATAAATAAATATTTTTTGCTGCATGCCAGAAGTGATTTTCCATATTTAAAAGTAATTCATACATATACATTTCTTCTACTACCTAGTTGTATCTATTTCTATTTGTATCTACATCTCAGAAGCTGTGAACCCCATTGCAAGCTAGAGTGACTCTTAACCTCACTCTTCTGTCTGCACTCTATACCAACATTCAAGAAATATCAGAAGAATTGAGGCAATAAAACATAAACTCATGAGTGGTTCCTAGCAACAAAAATTATATATTAGCTGGAATAGGGGAAAATGGTGTTTTAACCAGTTGTTACTTAAGGCTGCTGACCTGAAAATCATGAGCCCAATCTTTAATCTGGGTGGATACTGCCTACACATTAGCTTGTATATATAAATATCTCTAGATATTATACATACAATGCTACCGCTTCTTTGATAACTAATCTGGATGCATATTCTACTACCAGAACATGAAGTTACAACTTACAAGGCTAAAAGCAAACTCTGTTGTTGTTTGCCTCTATACTGTAGCCAAATGATTTGCTGGCACCTGGCTTACATTGTCTCCACTGTGTTTTGCAGTCTATGTGTGTGCATTCCTACTTTGATTTTCTTTTCTTTTTCTTTTCTTTCTTTTTCTTCTTCTTTTTTTTTGTTCAGATTACCTTAATTGGTATATACTATGTAGTTCAGTTGATGGAGTGCGACATGGTGTTGAATAGATGTGGCCTCAGTATTCAGGAAGCAGGAACTGGAGGATGGAGAGTTCAAGGTCATCCTTAGCTACATAGTAGGTTTAAGACCAACCTAAGATACTTGGGACCATGTCACAGAAATGCAGCTAATGTTTTAAAGGCAGGAGGTCAGACTTTATTATCCATCATCTCTGTAGTCCATAGAATTCTTTACACTATACTCTACTATTATACTATAATTACTCGTGGAAAAATTACGTGCTGAAGTTCTGAATGAACAGAGCTCACATCCAAAAATCAATAGGAATGTTAATGGTGATCTGCTATGGGGTATTTTAGTGTAACAGTGAAGGGCACTTGACCAATACTGTAGTTGTTTCAAAAGACGCTGCTACTCAAAATGTCAGTATAGAACAGATAAGTAGCTTTTCTCACAAGGAAAGCATTCAAGGAAGCTGTATAGAAAAATAAATGCTTCTTTCACCAAGAATTCTTGCTAAGAAAAAAAAAATCAGTTAAGCAACACACAAAAGAGGGACTTAAGGTACAGCCAGTATATATCTGACACAAGCTTTCTCAGCAAAGTATGGAAACTGCCCCTGAGTTGTCAGGCCGTGCCTTACAGGGCACCTGCTCTAGAATGCTTTGAATAAGAATGACTTTAGTTCTTGTCTCCTTTTAACAACAGTAATTCTAAGTGAATCTTGACACTTGGCTCATCTTGTCTCTCCATTATAGAGCCTTATCCACCACTTTCCGCTTGTAAAGAGGAGACGACTCTAAAACATTACAGAAAAAATATTAATCTCCTTAGAAAATTTGTTTTAACTAACTGGTACCTGGGCAGTTTTATTCATCTTAATCTATTAGTGACTGTGGTAGGAGTTTCTCAGGCTCATGAGTAAGGATGTGGTCCAATAAAGGTGGCATCTTTGTGTATGAATGCCAGCAGCTGATAAAAAGTACTGCAGGTCTACACATGATAAATTACTCAGCTCCTGAAAGGCTGCCGAAAGGAACATCAAGATTCCCAAACAGTTATTAAAATGATACCCTGCAGATTTTTTAAATACTCCATATATTTGGGCTTACTTTGACTAAAGAGTGCTTACTTTAACAAAGATGTCTTTGAAACACAGAATGTCAGGCAGAGAGTTTCACTTTTACTGTTGTGCTTTTAAAGTGATGTAGTGTATACGTGCCCTTGTCATTTTAAAAGGGATGTTGTTGTTTTTTTTAATCTTTACTTGGTCTACCTTCTTCAGGTACCATCAGGTTGTACAAGCATTTATTTTACTTTATTTTATTTTGCATGGCTTATACCCACAGTGTTTCCACATCCACTTGTTAGCTTCTTACTCACTGGGGAAAGAACCTCTGTTATAAATGAGTTAAAAGGAAAAAGGGTACTTTAGCTCACTGTTTTGGGTGTTCTGCCCTCATGATCGTCATCTCTGTTGATTCTGTGCTTGTGGAGAGGCACAGAATTATGGTGGATGAAGCGTGTGGCTGAGGATTCTGACACCAGTTCAGACTGGAAGCAAAAGGTTGTGGGGGAAGCTGGGAGAGAGGATGGGAAGAGGGAGTGTGGGAGGGAGAGAAGGAAGGAAGGAGGAGAAAGACTTAAGACAGAACACAAGACAGAAAGAAAGACCAGGACTAGGTGCTGCTTCAAAAGCATGTCCCCATTGGCCTACTTCTTATAGAGACGCCCCAGTATATAAAGTTTCCAGCACCTGCTGGAACACAAGGGAACTCTAATTATGCTTCTACTGTCTACTCTCAGGAGATGAAGTCTCTGGAATTATTAGTCAGGTAGGGGCAAAAAGGAGAACTGGGACTAGAAAGCACCCACTTACCTGGAGGCTGCCTCATTCTCATAAGCTTCATGGTGTCTATATCACTCCACTAACATAATAAAATAGAAATAACAATATCTATCTGCCTTTTAGTGCTATAAGATGCAAAACATAATTCAAAATGAAAACCCTAAGAATTATATGGATGTGTGTAACATATGAACAAAGAATTTTCCAAGTTCCTAAAGATCATCGGAAAGGACTTTCTACATTGTAAGTGCCAAACAAATGTTGCTTGACAGCAGCTAGATGAATGTAAAGAATGGCTCCTAAATACTGATTGAAAAGCTAGATAACTCTTTTCATAGGGGTCCTTAACCTCCACCCATTGTCCTGGCAGGCTGTTTCCTAGTTCCTCTTGGAATAAGGCTCGGTGAGGAGGAAGTCTCACTAAAGAAAACTGCCCGATTGATACCTGCTATGTTCAGAAGTTTAAATCAAGAAGATTTTTTTTTCTGAAGATTAAAAATGACCAGGAATTGCAAATTAACTTTTGACCAGCTGATGCTTTTATAGTCCTTCCTTAGAGATTGGCAGAATCACATCTTTGGGAATTCTGCCAGCAGGAGTCTCCACAACTCGCCACACTGACCTTGACCCACTTTTCGGAGATATTTCGCTGTAAAGGTCAGACATGTAAGACTAATTCCACATCTACACAATAGCTGGCAATTACCGAGGGAGTCTAGGGAAAAAATTTGATTCTCATTGATATATCGACAGATCATTTCTGTAATCATTGTTTTAAAGATGTGTAGTTCTGATCAATCTGTGCAGCAGGCATTGAACAGGTGTCTGAAAATTGGCTGCCTTAGCTTCTGCATGCACTCGAGGAAGGTGTCTAACCAGGATGCAATTCTCCCTCGCTTCGTCGAGTAAACATCATGCTCACTTTTTCATGGAATTTCATGTTGTAATGATGGCTCCTGTGAAAAATATCAGCTCATTTCATACTGATTTTTTTTCAGCTACTTGTTATACAATGACATCGGTATATTTTAGCCGAATAGCACCTTTCCCTCCACCCAGATAATTCAGACTTTATTATACACTGTGATCTTGAGTGCTGCCAACTCAACCATCTTTAATCTTTTTTATGAGTTAAAATATTTTAGTTACTATATATAAAATATGCTATTAACCCTTCCTAGGCGGTTAAAGCTCAGGGCTTAGTAAGATCATGTGTATTGTATACATACACCTATTTGTCCCAGAAATCGGTTTGCTGTATATAGAATACAATGTTGGAACATTATACTTAGGCACTAGTCCTCTGTAAGTGAAATAAATTATATGTGTTTTTGTTTATTTTAAAATGTGAAAACAAATACTGTTAGGGAATAGGAAGAAAGCTAAATATAATATAATGAAATACACGCATGGACCTTTCACTTCAAAAGATGTTTAAAATTAAGTTCTGTATTTACAATGTATACTGACTAAAGTGTTTAGTGAAAGAAAATTATTGTGTTATTCTATAATATTACAGTACACAGAGTTCTAAAGCACCTCCACTTCCCCCTTTTGAATCATCTAATGGAAACTTACAAATGCCAAAAGAATTAGCAAGTATGTATGCATGCCCATAGGTCATTTCATACTTGTTGATTGATCTTTCTTCATTGCCCTGCTAGAAGTATTGATAAATGTCTGCTCCGTTCCTTGAAATAAAGTTAGAAAATGTGTCTAGATAAAACAATGACCTCTATAAATAAAGTACTTTTAAATATCCAAAACAGAAACAGAATTCAAGAGTCTCACTAAAGTTCTTCCACATACATACAAAGTTTCTTCCTATTGTGGATTGTAATGTCTCTCTATAAAACGTTGTGTTGGGGGCTTAAATTCAAAATTATCCACAGTACATTTCACGGCAGTGTCTGACAGGGCACATCATGATATATGCAATCACTACCCTTGTCTATAGGTATTAAAAAGAGAAGTACACAAACTTTCTTTACGATTGCCGTGATAAGAAATTACCCTCTGGTAGAACACCAGGGCCAAGAGGTGGGAGTGGGTGGGCAGGGGAACAGGGCGTTGGGAGCGGGGAGGGAATTTTCGGAATAGCATTTGAAATGTAAATTAAGAAAATATCTAATAAAAATTGAAAAGAAAAAGAAATTACCCTAAAATGAGAAACCTAAGGCCATTTGTTTTATAACCAATATTTTCTGAGTTAGAATTCTGAAAGAGTTTCAGTCAGCTCAATCCGTTTTTTCTCACAGTTTGGTCAGGCTATAAGCTGATCTGGGCTAGCCTGCCTGCCTGGCTGCCTACCCGACCACCTGACCGCCCGCCTGCCTGCCTGCCTGCCTGCCTGCCTCCTTTTCTTTTCCCTTCCTTCTTTCCTTTTATTTTCTGTTCATAGATTTGTAATTTTGGAAGCTTTAGGGGAAAAAAATCCATGCTCATTCAATTCTTTGGCGCTTCATAAAGGACTGAAGTATGCATCTCTCTCCTGTCAGCCAGGGTCCCCCTCCATATCTTCTTGTGTTTCCCACTAATGGTGTACTGTCTTCCCTCAACACAAATCAACGACCCTAGCTGGACCATCTTTCCATATTAAAGTGTCTAGTTTTTCTTTCATCTTCAGTGTCCTGTGTGGTGTCACCATACCTCCTACTGTGTTTTCAAATAATATTTTTCTCTACTACATAGAAAAAAATTTCTCTATCCAAGCATGTGCATGCGAATCTTCATACACGCACATGCGCGCGCGCACACACACACACACACACACACACACACACACACACACACACATAGGCATGCTTAACATTTTTGCAAGACAAAAATGAAGTCCTTATTCTGTAATCGAAATGTGACTTTGAAATTGAATCAGAAGTTAAGATAAAAGATTATGTTTGGCTGTGTAGAAGGTCAAACTGTATAAAGTAACTCTTGGTTTAGCTTTATATGTCAGTAATCCATCCTGGTTAGAGATTATAAATCCAAAGCTTGACCTTACCAGATCAAAACCAAACACATACTTTGGTGCTTTATTTTACTTTGAATTTCTGGTTACATAAAAATCACCAACTTTATTATCATGCTATTGAGATTTACTATTTATCTATGGAAATCATGCCTTAATTTCCCAAGATCATATTAATTATCATTTAGTATAGATTCTAAATACAGCTAACAGTCTACTACATGGCTTGGTATTTCATGGTGTATTTTATATCTCTCCCATGCTTCAGAAGAATTTTCGAAAACCAAGAAAATTATATCCCTTTCACTAGTTCAAATTGTCCTATTTGAATATTTCCATACATATAGGTGGGAAATGTATCTGTAAATTATTCAATACAAACTCTACTAAAGGTTATTAGATAGCTTTGCAATATTAATACTTTTTAACAAATATTTCCAAGTTCATATTATTGCTTACTGCTTATTAGTTTCACATCAGTTCCAATTGAATTATATATTGATTTCATTTTAATAAGTTTGGACATTATAAATTAGTGTCATACCAGGCAATTGGTTGTTAAATATTATGTAATTTTGTTTTAGACTTCATTTTCAGAAATAAACCATGGGTTATAATTAACTGAGCATTTGGCGTAAGTAGATATACAGTGTTTCATAAAGTAGATTAGATACGAGAGGTAACCACAGAGTGCACTGTATTTTAGCATCAGCTCACCTATGACTCTCTTAAATCAATTATTTTGTAAACTGATTCTTGGAATCTGACCAGTTCAGAGTTATCTGTGTTTATTATAGATGGTATACTTTGGCGGTGCCTGTCTTCTATGCCTAAAATAGTAGAACTTGGGGAAAATATTGTCAATTTTTCTCTGAACCACAACCTTGGATTTGAAGGACTTTTCTTTTGCCTGGCTCACTCTTCTCAAGAGTCAGTTGCTAACACTTCAGTCTACGCCCTCTGAAAGCATGTGCCTGGAGATACTGTCAGCAGAGATTTTAAAGTCAAACAGGTGGCCGGGCGTGGTGGCGCACGCCTTTAATCCCAGCACTTGGGAGGCAGAGGCAGGTGGATTTCTGAGTTTGAGGCCAGCCTGGTCTACAAAGTGAGTTCCAGGATAGCCAGGGCTACACAGAGAAACCCTGTCTCGAAAAACAAAAACAAAAACAAAACAGAAAAAAAAAAAAAGTCAAACAGGTGTACAAAAAGATCAGTATGTCACTTGTGGGCATGGCTTCCTGTGCAAAAGCAGAGACATCTGTTGTGGCATGGTGCACCATTAGTGGAATAGGGTGAATTTCAAAATATTACACATTTCAAAGGGTTTTTGGCACCCTTTTCTCCCATATCCTCAATTATCATAATTATATCTGTAAAAGTTCTTTTACAGTTTCAAATAGCGAGTGTAATTTCAGTGTAACTTTCAAAACTCAAGTCTTGTTTTACAGTAGAGCTTGCTCTACGTGGCAGGAGCTAAGCAAGGTGTATTTATAGCCCACGTTTTCTCCCGAGCACCGAGAATCCAAGGCTTCCTGTGTCTTTCAGTTTTGAGAAGGCAGCTAAGAAGAGCTTGGGCAGTCACTGAAAACTACAGAGTGTGATGCACGCTATTTGAAAGTAGCCGGAAGTCTTAATGTGTTAAACAACTCACCTATTCCTCCCCAACTTGATTTCACGTGGCACCCCTAAATTATATGCACTGATCACAAAGCAGCAGTCCGGGTGAGCGTGTGCAGCTCTTTGCAGTATTTCCATCTGGGCTGTGTTCTAGGTTTCAGAGCAAATGAGACTTTTGGAAACTGCCAAATGCAACACGACCTTCTTCTTTTTTTTTTTTTTTTTTTTTTTTTTTTTTTTTTTTTTGGTTTTTCAAGACAGGGCTTCTCTGTATAGCCCTGGCTGTCCTGGAACTCACTTTGTAGACCAGGCTGGCCTCGAACTCAGAAATCCGCCTGCCTCTGCCTCCCGAGTGCTGGGATTAAGGCATGCACCACCATGCCCGGCTACAACACGACCTTCTTGTTGGTTGGTGTTTATGCTTCCTGAGGCCACTCACAAATCTCACTTCGTGAGCTGGTCTAAGCCTGTTTAGAGATAGATTTTTATAACTGCTGCAAAGAGATAAATGTTGAAAATGGGTTTCTCATTGCAAATGTACCAGATATGCATTTACCTGTAAATACAGTCTACGGAAAACCTCACCTGAATTTTCTTCAAGCGAAAGACATTCCACTTAATCTGCCTAGTTAATTTTATTACTAATGTGGGCAAAATGGCAGTCGTGAATCTTCCTTGCCCTTCCTTCAAAACCGCAAAACATAGAATATGTGCAAAATGTGTTTTCCAGACATTGATGCAAGAAAATATTATGAAGTAGAAGAAACAAAAAGCCACAGGGATAAACATCAGAAATTTGCTCAAATGGCTTTGGTCCCGTATAATTGCTTTTCTGTCGGCAGGATTATTAACAATCTTGGACATCTGAAAATTAAATTAACAGCCTGAAAATATTTTACAGAATGAGATAGAGCATGATCCATGAAACATAATGACCCCACTGAAACTCAGCCAAGTCTGCGCTGCTACTCACTTAGGCAGAGGAGATGACTAGTAAATCATCACCAAGCAAATTGGACAGAGCAAATTAGCTTACTGAATTCCAAAGCCTTGGCTACCAGAAAGAGGATATGCCACTAATTAGAGCGAAGGAACTCAATGCATACTATTATCAGCAAAGAAAGAGAAAGCAACACTTTAGCTTTGAACTGCCTCCATAGAGGCTCGCGAGTCAGGGTTACAGGGGTGCATTACGTATGTCAGGGTATAAAGCTGACGCTATTCCATGGCCAGCTTGACACAGGAGAAGTTGCATACACTCTGGCATGTTCACCTAATGAAGTGTAAAACTTCTCACCAAAGATAGTTGCTATTCGTTCAGAATACATATATGGGGACTGAAATATATATGTACATCCACATACACAAATGAAACATAAAATCATTTTAAAGTGTGTACACTTTAAGTGAAGATTCTACTTCATGAACTTTTTTTTTCTCTACAGTATTCTGGTTTTTATTTCGTTTGAAAAGTGTATTTTTGTTTGGTGTAAAATAAATATTTGGACTCGGTTTATCACTGGAGATTAATCTGAAATCATATTTTCTAGCCTTAATTAGCATTCATTTGCTTAATTGTCATCCTCAGCCCCATGATTTTCGTTTTTCAGCAACTTGAACAATGCTATCTTCTGCTGTTTGCACTTTCATTTAAATTTCTATTAAGGTTTATGAACAGTAATAAGGTCCTGTTTGAATATTCATTAGCTTTTGAATTGTGAGCTATGAAAAGGTGCTTTCTTTTACCTTAATGAAACTGGCACAGCATGGGACTGATCAGTTGTGACATTTGATTTGAGGCACCCGGTGAATTCTCTCATTGTTTATTGACACATCTTGTCCAAACAGCTCCCTCGCAAGTGAGTGGAGTCATGAAAGAGCGAGTACTTCAGCGGAGTGTGGAGCTTTCCTGGCAGGAACCAGAGCATCCCAATGGAGTCATCACGGAATATGAAATCAAGTATTATGAGAAAGTAAGTGTGAGAGAGCTGTGCTGTGAACAGTGTGGTGCCTGACACCATCCAACTGCGCTGCATGCAGTCCTGGGCATTCCGCTACAATTCGGAGCGACTTCAGCATCCATACTTTACTATTAATAGCCGTCACCACTGTCTCTGGTTTAGGATTGTGACCAACAGGTCCATTGGTTAACTTTCTGTGTCACACAAGTGAGAATATTGTACTGGTAGCAGATTCCTTCGTTGTTTTTTTTTTTTATTTAAATAAAATTAAAAAGTGCTTTGATGACACAGAAACGAAACAATCCGATCTATTTTGAACAGTCTCCCTTTCAGTAGATTTGTGTGCTTTAGGACACTTTAATTTAGGGCCTTCATAGGGCTGATGTTTTCAAATACTGTTGTAATAGCTGATGATATTGTGAGTAATATGTATATAATATCCTCCACTAATAATATATCATCACTAAGATTGTGATGATGTTATTCCATTCCTTAGATTCTCTAGCATACATACAGAATTATTATGACTTATGCCACCCCTTCTATAGAGAGTCTAAAACTCATGTGGTGCTCCTTTCTATACTCTCCATAGAGTGACCGAATATTAATAAGAAAGAATCTGTCCATATGAATCTATTCGTCCACGTCTTGTTTAGAAAGGATGAAACTATCAACCTTATTTACTGACACTTATGTGCGTTTTACCACCCAGAAACACATCACTCAATTTAAAATGCAGAAACTACCGCTAGTAAATAGTATGATCATAATTGTAATAAATTGTAACGGAGTTAGGTGAATGCTCCAGTATATCGAACTACTTCACTACTTAGACATGATTATAAAAATAAATCCTAATATTTTGGCAAAATTTGGGAATGATCAACTTCATTAAAATGTGTACAATTCAAGGCAATGGCACTCCACACCAGGTAAGGAAAGCCAATATGGGAAGTGCTGGTACTCACGTTAAAATACCTGGCTTACGATTTTCATTCTGATTTGGTTTCTTCTTGGCCCCAGCTGCATTTTTATGCCACAGCTTTGTAACAAAAAGCACATTTCTTGTCCCATCAAATGTGCTTAAAGGGGATCATTGTTTTTAATGCCGCTTTTGTTATGTCTGTTACACTGTAATCCCTAATAGTTATGGTCCTTCCAGAAATTGGCAGAATTTAAAGTCAATAAAGCGCATTTTACAGTACAAGGTGGCAGTTTCTCACAGGGAATCTGCAATCTTTTGCAAATCTTTACTCTGAAATAAGTGCATTCAAATTGCTGGGGTTTATTTGCATGAAAGAAACAGAGTATATTTACAGCCAGTAATGTGGAAAATAGGCAGTTACTGGAATGCAGCACTGGAATGGCCGAGCTGTGCTGAGTGAAGACACGGGACCTGTGCATTGCTGCTCACTGACTGTGAATCTCTCTAGCTCTGCTCAGATATACTTCAACTGTCTATGATTACACATATAATATCCATGATCATCTTTATAAATGGTTATGCGAGTGGCTATCATGAATCATCTCAATAAAGTTAGTCTGAGCTTTATTTCTACTTTTAGAAGTATCAATGTAAAAATAAATAAATCAAGGTGGTATTTTCAGATTTTAGTAAACAATTTTAACACTGGTACTTTACAGATGAAGTCATAAACTATCCAAAACTTTATATTTAAAAACATATAACTTTTTCAACTTGTCTTCATAAATAGCTTTAAAATATCACATCAAATGAAAATTCAGCTGTTACTTTTTTAAAATATTGTTTTCAAGAGTTTTTATGTGCTTGAATTTCCATATTTAAGTAATTCTTAAGCTATCTCATAAATGTATTAAAATGTCATATATGTATATAAAATGTGCTTAACACTTATGATATATATATATATATATATATATATATATATATACACACACACACACATATACATATACATATACATATACATATACATATACATATATGCTATTGCTTAATGAACTTTGCATCCTTGGTATGTACATTTGGTAAGTGAGAAAATAAAATTAAATTTAAGAGAATGTCAAGCCACAACCATAATTCACATTTTCTCTAGATTGAAAGTTATAATTTAAAAATTGTGCTAGGTACTGCTCTGTGGATGTAGTTTCCTTCCTTTTTATTGAGAGTAACTCATGTGTCACTATTGTTGTAGTGTTTAGCTGAATTTCTTAATTTGATAGGTTGCTTGATTTTTTTAGTACATGAATTTTGTCATCTAAATATCACTCAAAAAAAAAATGTTTGAAAGAGCTAGATTGCTATATGAAGTCCTGTACTAAGCCAGAGGTTTCCTGGATTTACCTGCATTTTAGTTAATAGAGAAATGTGGCCAAAAAGTTGTGGCTGTTATGCCCTGTCCCAACACTGCAAAAGCCCAAACACTGTGATCATTTTAATGAAATTACTTCTCTTTGACATTTATACAACAAAGGCATGTTTTCATTGCATTTTATTTTATCTCAGAAACAGTCTTACAGTGTCCCAGAAGGTTCAGTTGTAGCCTCCGTCAAACAAAAGCAAAGAAGTGCGTTAAAATCAATGACCAGAATCAACTGTCAAATAAATTTTCCCTGTAAATATCATTGCAGGATCAACGAGAAAGGACATATTCAACACTCAAAACCAAGTCCACCTCCGCCTCCATTAATAATCTGAAACCAGGAACAGTGTATGTTTTTCAGATCCGGGCGTTCACTGCTGCAGGTTATGGGAACTACAGCCCTAGGCTTGACGTTGCCACACTTGAGGAAGCTTCAGGTAAAATGTTTGAAGGTAATTACAATCTTTGGTTCAGATTCTTCACTTTATAAATGGTTCTTGGTTTGGGGTTTCTTTTTCCCTTTTTTATTGAGGGTGATGATTTTGCATCAAAAATATTTTTTGTATCTAAAAATGAATATACATGAACATAATGGAACATAAAGGCCACTCATCAAAATAACTAATAAATATATCTTTTTTTCAACAGTGTTCAAACTTTATGATATCAGTCTTTTAAGTGTATACTGTATTTATTTATTAAAAAGGAAATAGGAAACACATGTAGGCATCATTCAGTTTGTGTGTTGACATAAGGCCCTGTTGTTACTCGCAGTGTGTGCATCAAATAGACGCCTTTACATAAAGACCCCAAAAGGGTGACTTGATAGATAATAGTTTGCTATTCATGGTTTTGATTTAATCAAAACTCTATGCTTCTAGCAATGGTCTCCAACATAGAGGATTTGGAAAGATCTCAAAAATTCATGTCTCTTTTATTTGAACTCTTCCTTTTTTTAAAAAACTTTTGTTATGAATTATTTCAGTTATAGAGAATATGACATACATATGACATATAAATGAGTATCCTGGAACCCTGCACTCATCCTAAAAATATAAGAGACTCAGTGAATTTCAAGCCCCTTTATTAATTGTTCATGGTTCACAATGGCTTGTTACATGTCACATAAAACCATTACAGCTTACGATGTAAGTTTCTTCTCAGACTGTACCCTGGGAACTGGGAGAACAGCCAATGGTCTGTCTTCAGTTGGCCTAAGACCTTGGTGTATTTCCACATTTGGGTTTCTCTGTGTAGTGCTGGCTGTCCAGGAACTCACTCTGTAGACCGGGTTGGCCTTGAACTCAGAAATCCGCCTGCCTCTGCCTGGGATTAAAGTGCTGGGATTAAAGGCATGCGTCACCACACTTCTTAACTCCTCCTGGTGTGACTGCTTAGACACCAGGTGTACCCTGTGGTTCTTTCCTGTTGTCCCTTGTCATTCTAGTATCCCACTAAAAATTGTAAGCAAAAGTGAATGAAAACCATGCTATCTCTTTCTTCCTTTAGCTTTCTAAAAACTTTCAAAATGACAAATCTTTGATCAGAATTATTTTGACTTCAGAAAAAACTGTCAATTTCAAACGAGAGAATAAATTGATAAATAAATTTTGTATAAATTGAGGCTTGGTAAATTTGCTAGCTATAATATCTTCTTTAAAATATTATTATATTTTAAAATAAATAAAAAATGTGTATATTAAATGAATATAAACTCTCCATCATTTGTAGAGAATTGTTCATGTAAAAGTATCAGGTGAAAAAAAGTTGACAGAATGTGGTACAATGTGGTGGATGCTGCTTAGTTTTGCAAGTGTCATTTATTCTGGAAAATAGAATAGCAAAATTAAGAATATCTACATTTACTAGCTCCCAAGCATTTGTAAATGTAGACAAAGGATTTATTTATTGAACTTGAATGTTCATTAATATCATTTTCACTATTTTAATGGAAGAAGGTGAGACTTCAAAAGTAAGGTGAAGTGTCAGATACTGAGTAGTCATTTGAAATTAATGTTAAAAATGGTATTTTGTATTAGAAACCTTATGGTAATTCTTATTATGATGATATCATCTTCCAATAAGATGTAAAATTGAAGAAAGAATTTGACTTGTCAGTGCCCACTGTACTGTTTGCTGCATAGAAATCACTCAATGAATAAGAAATGCCCAGATCACACCAACCTGGACTAGGTTATCAGGATAAATCAGTGCTCTGAGATAGGTGTGAGAAATCTCTCCTTGGTGCATCCATTTGTTTTTTCAGATGTACTGATCCATCCCTAAATGCTGGGACAGTGGTTTCCAAATTAAATTTATTATGCAGTTTTTATTAAATTAAATTTCTACATAAAAAAATAGTTTGGATAGTGCATAGTTTAAAGTTTTTAAAGGTCTCATTATTTAGCCAAATCATTCTCAGTAATTTCTTTTTCTTAGAAACAACTTTACTCTTCTATTAAGGAACCCTCAAAACACTGTGTTTATGTTAAAACACCATAATAATCTTACTTCCTTTAATCATTAGTGTGATGTCATTAGGTCACTGAGCTTCTGAAAAAAATTTGATATTGCATTTATAAGCAAATGAAAGTGTAAACAACAGCATATACATATTATGGGAAAATAATGCTGGTCTTTCAGATTTCCTGGAAAGCTCTCACGGACTCACAGGGATTCCTAGTCTAGTCCCTTCGAGGTCTGCTGACTCAGCATGTGTGCTACTCTAAGGATTAAGTGCACATAGAGAAGTGAGGAATTTTAAGTGCCCCCAATCTAAGTTTAGTGAAAAGGTATGCCAAGTTTATAAATTCTGGCCATACGGTTGACTCTAGCAGAAGTCACAATGCACTATAACCACTCAAGAAATGGTGATGTGCTATGCTCAGAAGCAAGACATAAGGGAAGATTCTCTCCCTCGGAGAGGTCTATTAGACACTGTTCAAACGGAAATTAAGAGACTATACCATTGCGCAGGCATCCCCAGTTTCCCTTCTACTTATTCAAATTACTGGCTTTGCAGTTGTTAGAAGATGGTCTTCTGATTATGGCCTTAATCATTCCATCTGAAATGGTCTACCCTTAACAAGGACAAAAATATTAACGATACAGGTCAACTATTGAAAAACTCAGATTGGACACTAAGTAACCACATGTGAATAAACGTTCATAAATGTTCAGCTGAGCTCAGTGTTTCCGTTGGAGTGCTGCCTGAAAGGCTAAAGGAAGAACTGAGCCTTAGACAAGCAGAGAATTGGCCCCTTGGGATTGTTGAATACAAAGCATTTCTACACTTGGGTGCATAATTGTTTCCTTTCCAGTGAGAATTATTTCACTCTGTATCTTCTCTGTGTATGTAAAAACCAGATAGAAATACAAACAAGGAAACAGATAAATAAGGAGGAAAACAACTAAACTAAAAGTTGTGATTTCTTAGTCATATGGGTATTAGACTCTAGCTCAGCATTTAGAACTTAAAGTTGATTTACTACAGAAATCATCCTTTCTTTGTTTAATTCTCTCTAGAGGCAGATCACCAGGTGACAAATTAAGGAGCGTGTTTAATACACATAATCAGAAATTGTATGACTAGCTATCTCGGTAGTTTTCCTGTATAACATAGCAGCTTTCTCTTTAGGGAAGTTCTCAGATGGCGACAACATGGGTAAAACAGACAAAATCATTTTAGGGGTTGGTGCTACTGGCTGAGGCAAGGCAGTTCTGCATATATAATATCTTCTTCTCTAGAGACCCAGTCCCTTGCCACCAATAAGAAAGAGTAATGTTTTCCATCGCGCCTTGTATGAAAGATTATAGTTGTTGACTACTTTAGAAGTAGGCAAATTATATTGATTTGAGTTTATGTTACACATTTCTAACTGGGTAATTTTTGGATGTAAATTTTCATTGTATATTGTTTCTGTCTGTCATCTATCTATCTATCTATCTATCTTTATCATCATCAGCAGCATCATCACCTATTTTGGTAATGATAATGCAGTGCTATAATTAAGACATAATAATAATGACAGAGTTGGGAGTGATAAGCTCATGTTTCTTGAAACATCCTGAGTCACACGCTGCTTTAGGGGAGATGACTCATGGACTTCTCCATGTAGAGACTGTAGAGACCAGCTTAATGGCTGTTAATGATCTTAGGAGAATCACTATGTATAGGAAAGACTACAATTCAATAATTGTAAGATATTTTTAATTAGTTGGAAAAGTTTGCTTATCATAAATATATTATTGCCTGTCTAATCTTGCCACTTCCTTAAAATCCACAAATAACCATTTGTGTAAATTTATATTGTTACTTAAAATCAATTGGCTTAAATTCAAAATAATGTAAATGATCTGAATTGTTTCCTATTCCGCCTTTCATGTTTCTCCTAGCAGTGAGTGGGTTTGAGCATCTGTTTTCTGTTTGTAGCAACAGCAGTCTCCAGTGAACAGAATCCTGTCATCATAATTGCTGTAGTGGCTGTAGCAGGGACCATCATCTTGGTGTTCATGGTGTTCGGCTTCATCATTGGAAGAAGGTAAAGCAAAGATTCTTCTAGTATTTGATATAAATTATGTTGATTTCCCAAAAGTGCCAACCATTCATTCTATTAAAATGTCAATAACCAATGTGAGCCCTTCTTTTCTGATATAAATGTTAAATGTCAGTTCATTGCTTTTATTTTCTCCAAATCAATGTGTATTATGAATTTGATCACTGCCTTCAGTATATGAAGTGAATGATTGCTACAATTAATATTAGGTGAATGTATATTAGTTACCTTCAGTTATTTTCATAATAAACACAAAAGTAACCTAGGGAAAAAATTATTCTTTTGGCTGTATTTTACAACTTTTGTGAAAACCATTTAAGATTTGTATGCTTGTCTAGTAAAAATATAAAAATGAATATTAACTGATAAATCTAACAACACAAAACTTTCCTGTTGTCTAGTTTTACATATAGACTCCATTTTCTGTGAATATTTTGGTCATATATGTTGACATGTTATTATCAAGTAGTTCATAACTGTGGGTATAATGTATTTGTGTTTATTTAAACCTCTAGCTAGCATGTTGATATATAGCAGTGGTCCTGATGTTGCTATCTAATCCATGAGACAAGATCAGCCTGTAAACTCTCCACAAATTTACTTTTCTCCCTCCAGACACTGTGGTTATAGCAAGGCTGACCAAGAAGGGGATGAAGAACTCTACTTTCATTGTAAGTGTTTGGCTTCTTCTTTCTTTCAGTATTACCCAGATTCGAACAGAATCATGATTGTTCCTATTGGCATGAATGGATCCCAAATGCATCATGCTTGAAATTCTGCAATGAGCTCAAAAATTAACAGTCACATTACTTCAGAATATTCAAGTGCGTTCACACCATAGATTTTTGCCTTTTGCAAATCCTGCCCATGTGTTCTCCTCGCTACAGTAGTGAGCCATTAGATGCAGCATTTCCCTCTTTTCTAGTAAGGGGTGTCATTGTAAGTTACGATGGGCCCATTCTCCCACCCAGTGAGTGATGTCACAAGAATCACACAGCACAGGAAACTAGTATGAGCTAGTACAGAGAGACAGGCCATGGGAAATAAATAGTATAATGTTAGTCTCCAATCCTTTGATGCTTTCCTAGGAATGTGGGCTACCTGGTTCTTAAAAGCTCATGTTAGAAACCAATTCTGACGGAAGCCTATCAATCCAAAGAAAATAGGAGTGCAACTGATTTACTTTCCTTGCAAAATTAATGGCAAGTGGAAATAAAGAGTTTGAGAATAAATATTGATAGTTTTACAGATGAAATAAAAGCCTCAGACTCAAATTATTTCAGTTATGTAATTAATGACATTCGAAACCAAGCATATTATTCCTAGTTTTAAGTCATGAAAATATAAAAGCTGAGTGTATTTATTATTTTTAATTGCTATACCTTTATGACATTTTTATGCATAAATAAAGTTTCTAAAATGATATAATAACTAATTATTACCTAATTGGCTACAGTATTCTTATAGTATCTAAGAATATATTATTAGACCCTATTCTAAAGTGATGAGTATCTAAATGGCATTCAGGCATGTCAAATCATTTTAGAGTGTCCTCATAATTCTTAAAAACAGTGCTCATACTGAAGGTGTGGATCAAATTTAAAACACTCTTGACTAAATTTTACT
This sequence comes from Mus minutoides, assembly GCA_902729485.2. Lineage (NCBI taxonomy): Eukaryota > Metazoa > Chordata > Mammalia > Rodentia > Muridae > Mus > Mus minutoides. The sequence continues at coordinate 1,210,214 of LR749740.1, read as the reverse complement.
CCTTTGCATCTGTTGAAGCAGCAGTCAATTTGACTTCTGCTTTTTGAAAGAGATGGTGCTGTGTAAAAATGATCCAAACTGAACAGGAAGCTCTGAAGGATCTTAACCCAGAAGCCAGGAGGGCATGCTCACAATTACACAAGTCAAAGGAGAAATGACTTCATTCTGAGACTGAGGCTTCAATTACTCTCTTATTGTACCCTTCCTATGCTCTGGGAGGTCCCAAGCCTTTCTCTATATAATTGTATATTTATTCTCTTTTAAGTTGACATGCCAGATCATATAGAGTTCAAAGCTTACATGCTCTGAGTCTCCCTGACTCTATGCGAGTCTGTAACTCAGTCAGGACCTTTGATTAGTTTGCCAGTGGGTTCCTTATAAAAAGCATCATTAATGAGGATCCCATAGCCAGTTTATAGGTAGAAGGACAGTACAGATGTTTTTGCCTCCTTTGTGACAGAAAAACAAACAAAAACGAATACTTTCCAAAACAAGGAAGGAACCACTGGAATCTGAGTGCCTAAGACTGTATTTGGATTGAAAATCATCTACTGAATAAAATTATAAGACCTGGGTAAGATTCCGGGCATCATTCCTCATGCCATAGGTGGATAACTTATTGGTGCAGCTGCTTAATATCAGCGCCATCAATATGTCACATTTCTGTCATTTAAGGGATTTATATAAGACATTCTCAAATAATCAAATATACTCTAGTTCATTTGCTTTCACCTTGTAGCATGATGAAGAATTTAAATGGAAACACAGCTTAAGCAAAATTCATGGGATAGCTTTATGTTTAAGTGTCATCCTTCACTTTTAATATTTTGCGGCCATTCACTTTTTTTTTTATGGTTTACATCCAGTTTTTAATCAGAACCATTTAGAATGAGTGTTTTACTGGTTTATGTAGACAGGATGAACTTGCTGGATATAAGCAATTTCTATCTCTTTGGCAAAATATCTGTGGTGGTTTTGAAATACTTAACATTTATGAGAAATGTAAATGAGGTATGAAAACACATCCACAAACACACACACATACACACACACACACACACACACACACACACACACACACACTTACTCTCTTACATTGGACAAAGCAATGGACTGGAATATTCAGAAATTATGTCAATATTTCCTTTAATTTGAAACATAGACTTTTAAATGAATACTGAAAAAGTAAAATGTACTTGATTGTTCAGTGCTCTGGAATCCTGTTATTTTTGATCCATTCTTTTTATATAGCTAACCTGTCATTCAGTGTGAACCATACACTGGATCCCACTTTACGGCTTTATCTAAAAGCCCTAGCTATTTACACTACATGCTGGTGTCCTTTTATTCCCTCAGCACATTGGAGATGCAGAGAAACCAGATTTGATTTTTTTTTACAGGAATTTAAAAGTACTGAGTTTAACAGAATGCCCAGTCATTTGTAGCAGGTGCCCTGGGCTCCCGAGAGCCCCCAGTATCACATTTTAAGATATAAATACAATGGAGGAGCTTAGTGAAGCAGTCCCAATTTGCATTTTGTTTCCTCCTACCGTTTCTTCTAACAATGTCTTAGAATCCAAGCTGGGTAGTATTTCATGTTTTTATGCCAAAACAGCTTTGGCCTGTCAAAATGTTTTATGACAGCTTGAATAAAGAACCATCAGAGACCCGTTTGAGATGCAGAAGGCTACTTCCAATCTCTAGCTTCCTTATCGAAAACAAAAGGAAACAAAAAAATGAAAGAGAGAGAGAGAGAGAGAGAGAGAGAGAGTAAAAAGGGAGAAGATGGCTCTTTCTCCAACTGCCTGACAACCTAGGAGGTTAACCTATTGTTTTCTTCCCTTCTTTCTCTTTCCCCTCTTTCCTGTACTCTCTTTTTTCTCTTCCTATCCCCTCTCTTTCTTCCCTTCCTGTGTTTTTTTTCATGTTCAGCTTTAGTAACAAGTGAGCATCTGTCAGTTTTATAAACCGCAACAATAACTGTTTAAGACAATCAATTTTGGATAAACAATCAACTACAGCAGAATAAATCAAGATTTTTAAGTCCCATTTTCCTTTATACATTCTGCTTATTTTGTTGTTATATGTTTATTTTTTAAACTCTGATCTTGATTGAATGTGATACCATAGGCACAGTTAGGCTGCAGTGTAAATATATAAAGACATTGTTCTGAGAGCAGTACGATTTCATGGAAAGATTGTTTGGTGGCTTTGTTAAAATTAATAAAGAATTTTTAAGGATATAGTGTAATTTTCTTCATTGCATTAATATAACCAAATATGCCTACCTATCTTTGTCTTGAACCAAATGAGTAGATTTGGAATACTTTATTGTAATTGAATTTGATATAAAGTTGACTGAGCATTTATCTGTTACCTGCATGCTTCTGGGTGCATTGAAATATTTTAACTTTTAAAATGATACTATGTTGTTTCAATTTTGACTACCTTTTGTGAGGCATACTGGCTACCTCCTCCTATTAGCTAAGATCTTCCAAAGCCTTATAATGAAAAGTTTATATAAACCATTTCTCTTTCAAATCACTGTCATACTTGGTAACAGATCCCAGGAATATTGTAAATTTTCTAATTTACTCTGCACTTTGTATATCCAGCCTCTATTACCCTCAAGGTGAATATAAAACTATGTCTTTTGAATATTTCTCTTTGATTTTGTGATAGCAGTCCCCCATATCTTGTACTAATTTTATGTATATGTCAACAGTGGTTGGTCTTTAAAAATAAATCAAAGAATAAGTAAGATGTCTAAATGTTTTTAATATTGCTGTCAGTGTAGTGGTCTACCTGTAAATGAAATGTCTTATTTCCCTGGTGTATTAATTTGATGGATTGACTGGCTGATAGATTTATCAATGTGTCTACAAGTCCATTCCAACCCTCGGTGTGGCTTGAAATAAGCTGTGATGGCTCTGAGATTAATCAAAACCTCTGGTCCGATAGGCACAGGCACGTCAGAAATTTCGGTGGATGTCTTTTGTTGATTTACTGGAAAAGCAATTCAGTTAGTAGCCTATGAGTTGGATCGAATGCTACCTATAGAAGCTTGCAGATAATACCTAGACGCCAGCAGACTGGAGTAGTCTGTTAAAACTGCTGTGAGTGAGGCGAGGTGGAAGCAAGGTCACTGTTCCAAGGAGCGCTCTGCATAATGACATCCCTGGGCTGGCTGCACAATAAGTGCTTTGCTTCATCACAGTCATGCTTTCTTACATCATTACAGTTAAATTTCCAGGCACCAAAACCTACATTGACCCTGAAACCTATGAGGACCCAAATAGAGCTGTCCATCAATTCGCCAAGGAGCTAGATGCCTCCTGTATTAAAATTGAGCGTGTGATTGGTGCAGGTAAGGCTGTTGTAGCTTCCTTATTCAGCTGTTCTATTTAGCCAAGATCGAAAGTCATATATCATAATGACAGCCAAATAATTATACTTCAAGTATAGAACTCTTGCATTTACCTGAGCTATTGGAAGCAATGAGGCTGTTCTTGTTTATGAATTTTTAGAAAAAGAAACGGAAAGGGAACATGTAGTACGAAGTCTGAATATATGTGATTTCAACTGGGGTCTTAAGATACTGGGTTATTAGCTAACTCATACTTACCTTTTGCTGTTTTTCAAGAATAGCCTAGAATTTAAAACATAAGGATTTTCTTGAATCCTTATATATGAAACATTCCTGTCTTTAAAATTGCCTGTTTTCTCTTTTATCTGTAGCAGTTAACCATTGACTCTATGCATTTATGTAGAAATGTGTATATAAGGTAATTACATGGAATAATATAAATTTAATTTCTCTAGCCAAAGTAGCTTACACCTAGGAGGTGTAATGCCTATTAATTCCATACTTTAAAAATATTTAAGACATAATGTTCTTTATACTATAAAAGCAATAGCGCTGGCGATAGTTTGGTAATGTACCCTAATGCTTTAGTGAGAAGATATTTTGAATGTAAAGGCTGACTCACAAAGCATGTTTGTTAATCCATCTGAAAAGCCTATGTAGCAGACAGTTTAGTAAGGCTTAACTTCTCTGAATGAACAAAAGTATGCCTTCAATTTTATTTTATTTGATTTTTTTGCCCTTCATTTCATAAGCTGTTTCCGTGCATATGGAAAATAAAAATCTCCCATCAATTTGAATGCATTTGTTTTCATTTAGAAAGAAAACACATCATTGGTTAAAACTTATTCTAAATATTTTACTTCATTTTTTTTTAAGAAATGAACTATTTCAGCAATTAAAACATGCCTGCTTGTTCTTTTACTTCAGGAGAATTTGGAGAAGTGTGCAGTGGTCGTTTGAAACTTCCAGGGAAAAGAGATGTTGCAGTGGCCATAAAAACCCTGAAAGTTGGTTATACAGAAAAGCAAAGGAGGGACTTTTTATGCGAAGCAAGCATCATGGGGCAATTTGACCACCCAAATGTCGTCCATTTGGAAGGGGTTGTTACAAGAGGTAGACACTGGTGATATGTTTCACTTATTAATGTGCTGGAAATTAGTAGCATTGCTTATACAATTAAAGATCAAATTCTGAATGCATTACATTTCTAACTGATTTTTTACTGGTATGTAACTGACCAAAAAAAAAAAAAACAAAAAAACAAAAAATAACCAGTTATTTTGCTGCTACTTCAGAATATAATTAAGGAAAGCACAGGATTAGATTCAAAGAATGAATCTCATGGCTAGTATGACTGATTAATGTCTATATTTATCTTCAAAAGCCATAAAATGTTATAGCTCCTCTACATTGTATATAAAGTTTCACTTTTGTGGTTGTTGTTGCTGCAGTTTTTTCTCACAAAGTACAAATGAGAAGGGCAGAGAGAGGGTATGGGATAGAGTGCTGTAATTATCTTCTACAGCCTTACATGTCCATACAACCTTAGCCCTGCTATTAGAAAATATCAATTCTTACCCCCTCAGCTTCTCCAAATAGTAACATGGGGATTCAGGGTGAAAAAAAATGAGAAATTCTCAAGGGTAGGGCATAGCTTGTGAAATAGCGTTTTCTCCTTTTGTTTATTTTATTATTAGGGAAGCCTGTCATGATTGTGATAGAGTTCATGGAGAATGGAGCCCTGGATGCATTTCTCAGGGTGAGTTCTCACATCATTCTGCCATGCACCTAGACTGGGCCTGAGAGGGGTGCGAGTGTGTGAACTTTCTCAAAGTGTGACATAGAAACAAGTAAACTGTATAAAATAGGACCAAAAAAAAAAAAAAAAACCATAATTTTAGACTGGGTTACTGAGAAAATTTAAGAAAATGTCTTATTAATATCATTACTTGAAGTATCAAGGATATACCAAAGTTCTGTGATTTGAATATCTATTGCAGGGCAGCAGACAATTCTTAATGAATGGTATGTGATGCTTTAATAAATCCTTAATTATTTAGCAAACACCATTTTACCTCAGGAAGCTTGTCTGTTCAAAATATGGACATGTTAAGATTTTTCCCAGTGGCATGTCTGTGTCCTTTTACCACTGAGTGGTGACCTGTTTTGTTTTGAAGGTCTCTCACACAGTTGTAGAGGGTTAATGCAATTCCTGTGGCAGTACAAGCCAAGGGATAAAAAAAAGTAAAACCAGCCACTGTTAATCACTTTCTGTCTTTAGTGTTTCAATATTCTAGCTCAAAAGTTGACCTGTTTCCTTTTTTTTTTACTATTCAGAGAATAAATAATACATATGCATTCTTTGCTCTATGCATCCTTACTTACATACATGCTTTGGCATATAGGAGACATGTATCAAAGTTTATTTTTGGAAATTCGATTTCCTAGCTGTTATTGGTATTTTAGCATGTAAATAAGTGGATTTTTATACTAGCCAATTATTTTCAGTTATCATGAAAATAGCAAATATATGTAAATAACTAGGTATCACCACAGATCTATCATGTTGACTATCAACTAAAGCAACATGTGCTATTTTCCCCACTAATTATCTACATTACACAGGACATTAATTAATTATTATACAATGGCAAATTGCAAGTGTGCATACATTTTTTGGTTCCGGTGACTTTTGTTCCCTTCAAAGTCCTATTGACAGGGCTCTCTTTTGTCTCCTTACAGAAACACGATGGGCAGTTTACAGTCATTCAGTTGGTGGGGATGCTGAGGGGTATTGCTGCTGGGATGCGATACTTGGCTGATATGGGATACGTTCACAGAGACCTTGCAGCGCGCAACATCCTTGTCAACAGCAATCTTGTTTGTAAAGTGTCGGATTTTGGCCTGTCCCGGGTTATAGAGGATGATCCCGAAGCCGTCTACACCACGACTGTAAGAAAACACCTATTAGCGTGCTCCTTATACTTAAGCTATCCCAAGCATGCCAGAATGGCTTAATGTAAAATTAAGCACCAGGAGACATGCACATTGACCTCAGCTTTTCCTTTCATTTGAGGAAATTGGTGTTATTATTGGAGTCCACACATAAAACCAGAGGGGAAGGGAGAAGAAAAATAACGCTATATCTTACCCTGGTGTTTCACTATCTGGACCTATACTGTGTAAATATTATTCAGTTAAATACAGTATCTGCTTACTGGCATATTACCACAGAAGTAAATATAATGGTGTTTAAGTAGAGACACCAAAAGACTATGGATGCTAACTCATGACTTTTATGATATTAGTTAAAAAGGATGGCATGTGAACATTGACTTAAATGCCACATTTTTCACTTCAGTTTACTGGCAATGTGGTCTGATTTGTCATTATCTATTCATTAGACTCTTGCCCTGACACACACACAAGGTCCATTAAGTACAGTTGCCTTAGAAATGAACACATAATGAGCACCCAATAGAAAGATTGGCAACTTTGAATACAGAGAAGTTCAAGGTTCACAGACCTGATGCTGCTCGGCTGCCAACCCTTGGTGAAACATTTAACATAGTTGACGGCGTGCCCATGAATGATGTAGAAGCTACTGTGCATACTTAAAATGTCAACGTCTTTTTTTTTCATTTTTATGTACCAGGGTGGAAAAATTCCAGTAAGGTGGACTGCACCGGAAGCCATTCAATACCGGAAATTCACCTCAGCCAGCGATGTGTGGAGCTATGGGATTGTCATGTGGGAAGTAATGTCTTATGGAGAACGACCTTATTGGGACATGTCGAATCAAGATGTAGGTGATGCCTTGTACAGACAAGACTTACACATCCGTACCCACTTCTCATATAGCAATGTCAATGGTTCATTAAGAACACATTGTTTTAGATTTATAAAAATATAGTTTCCTAGCTTCCCATCGTTATCAATGGCAATGATGGTAATAAATGTCAGGAATGGGAAGATTTTTTTTTTTTACTTAGAATGATTACTGTCTGTCTGTCTGCCTCTCTCTCTCTCTCTCTCTCTCTCTCTCTCTCTCATTTTAATTCGGTTGACACAATAGGATGCTGAAGCTGGTATTTTTTTCCTTTTCTTTTTTCTTTTTTCTTAGATATTGTCTTTGTTTGCATTTCAAATGCTATCCCCTTTCCAGGTTTCCCCCTGGAGGTCTCCAATCCCACACCCTCCCCCTGCTTCTATGAGGGTGCTCCCCCACCCACCCACCCACCCACTCTTGCCTCCCCGCCCTGGCATTCCACTACACTGGGGTATTGAGCCTTGACAGGACCAAGGGCCTCTCCTCCCATTGATGTCCGACAAGGCCATCACAAAGGGAACCCCATAAAGAGTTGGGTAAAACCAGTGTAGCAAAGCAGGGTGGTCTTCACTGCCATTCAGAAGAATGCTAGTAGTGGATGAAGTAGATCTGTTACTTCTCAAGTTGATATAGACATAGGCAAGGGCAGGAATCAGCTACAGATAAAATTCAAGTATTTTTATTAGATCGATATCATTGTTTATAATTTAGAGTAGCCTAACCTAAAGTTCCTGTGGCTTTTACAGGCATGTTCTATAGATGGGATGCTTTGTGAGGCTTTGGTTCTGCATTAACCGAGAGACATATGCTTGAGAAGAGGGAGGTTTTAATCATTTATGGGTTTGGGTATTTTTGAATTGAGTGATAAACCTTTTCCTGGTTTTGCTTTGTTTTTAGTGTTTCAAAGACAAAAAAATAAATCTAAATGATGCTTCCTTTTGGCAGAGGCAGACTTTGCTAATATTTGACAGGTTTCAATGTCAAAGATTTCATGGACTGTCAAAATGTGGCAAACAAATCCTTGGGGTAGAGAAAGGGAATATTTACATCCCCAGATACTCCACAGAGTTTCAACTCCTCTGACACCTTTCCTCTCACACTAGTTTCAAGACTAAAAGGATTGACAGCAATGTGAGATGACTTAAACTCAAAGTTTACTTAACTTCTAAACATAGCAGAAATGGGTGAGGAGAAAAAAATACTTATACTTTTAAGTTTGGAAATTACCTTATTATTTGTTTGTTTGTTTGTTTGTTTATCTTTAAAACAAACATCACAAAGAACTGTTAAACCAAAAATTATATTTGTTAATCAAATAGCATTATATCTGGAGTGTGATTTGTTCTGACTTCAGTGTTTAGCACCAACATTTTAACTTATTTATCCTGAAGGTCTGAATTCCATGTGAGCATGGGATTTTTATAGTACAAAAGGTTGCCTACATACTGAGTGTATAAAGAGAAATGTATGTTAATATTTATATTGAAGCATCCTTTGTTTAACAGTCAAGCATTAATATATAATTTAAGGAATTTTGCTTCATTTTCAATGTTGATTACTGTTGGTTTGAATTATTGTTTTTATTACATGATGCAAGAAATAATATTGATCCCACTTGGTATTATTGTTGGTCAAATTCAGATATGATATTGTTGATCATATATACATTGTAAAGAAATGAGAACATAAAATGGGTGTATTTTTATATAGACACAGTATAAAATAATGTATACACTGCATTTTCATATGTTACATGAGATATATATTTTTTTTCATGAGAAAAGGTTCTCTTTTGGAATCTGACCAGAGTTTATAGCCAGTGGTTAAATCTGTGGATTCCCTACTGCGTTAGGAGCTGCGCTGTTTACAGGAACATATTGCATTTCCAGAGACAGTTGTTCTAATCACATTTTTTTCATATATGCAAGTGCCCTAACACTGAGATATATCCACAACCCTCTGGGTAGATTTATTAAGTGAATGGATTCATTTGCATTGTTTATAGTTAGCAGCTAGGCATCTGTGAGGTATTTTAGAAAGGCCTCAAATTTCAAATGCATTGGATTCGAAAAGACTTTTCATAAGATACCATGAAAACACAATGTAAATTTATGTTTTTTGTTGGTACTCAAATCTTCAAAAATCTAGTCTGAATGTGGTATGAGACGAAGCATCAGCACTCACAATAAGGAAATATAGAAAGGGTGGAGGACAAAGAGGTCAGTGGTATTGAGAGGTGTGTAGTGCTTTGGCTTCATTCTGTACCGAAGAAAACTAGAGTACAATACAAGAGCCGGGCGTGGTGGCACACGCCTTTAATCCTAGCACCCCAGAGGCAGAAGCAGGCGGATTTCGGAGTTCGAGGCCAGCCTGGTCTACAAAGTAAGTTCCAGGACAGCCAGGGTTATACAGAGAAACCCTGTCTCGAAAAACAAAAAACCAAAACAAACAAACAAAAAAAAATAGGCATGTGCGTGGCCAAATGCACTCAAGTAACTTATTACCTCACAAGCATTTGAATAACCATTTTTTTTTATTTTCAGATATCTATAACTTTTTATAGTTTAGACTACAATCGAAACAGTATAATATGTAATATGAAATTTAAGATAGTAAGCTTTCCCAATACCTGTTTTATTTAATGGCCTTTCAAAGATTAAACATTAGGATAATTGCAACCTTTGAAAGCATTCTCTTGACATTCATAAATAGCTATCTTTTAATTGGGTTTATTCTGGATTGGTCAAAATGAAATATTTATTTTCAAGTGATGAAATTTTAATATTACTATATGGTCATTTTTGGTTATTAGCACTTGAGAAAGTGTTTTCTTGTTGTGTTTTGTTTTTACTGTAATCAAAGCACAAGGCAGACAAATCATCCCGTTTCCTTGTAGGTAGTTGGAAGTGTGATTTAAAAAGAGAGTGAACTTACATAAAAATGATTTCTTAATTTCATCGAGGTCACTCAAGAACTTGCAGTTATTCCTCAAATGACCAGAGTGTTTGTGGATCTTTCAGAGGACTCAGATCCCATTTTCTTCAGACAATTAGGGAAACTACTCACAAACACTTCTTACTGAAGTTCCCCAGTGCTGACACCCTCTTCTGATTTCCATGGATAAATCTGCACATAAATGCATATAGACACACACTCCTACACATAGAAGAGAAAGAAAGAAAAAGAGAGAGAGAGAGAGAGAGAGAGAGAGAGAGAGAGAGAGAGGGAGGGAGGGAGGAAGGGAAAGGGAAAGGGAAAGGGAAAGGGAAAGGGAAAGGGAAAGGGAAAGGGAAGGAGGGAGGGAAGGAAGGAAGGAGTTTTGAAAAAAGTATATACCTATGCCTAAATATGTTTAGAGGTAAATTATGAGCCTTCAAATTCTACCTCTTTTTTTTAATTAGATGTTTTCTTCATTTATATTTCAAATGCTATCCCCTTTTCTAGATTCCCCTCCGAAAATCCCCTATACCCTACCCCTCCCCCTGCTCCCCAACCCATCCACTCCCAGTTCCTGGCCATGGCATTTCCCTATACTGGGGCATAGAATCTTCGCAAGACCAAGGGCCTCTCCTCCCATTGATGGCCAACTAGGCCATCCTCTCCTACATATGCAGCTAGAGACATGAGCTCCTGGCATACTGGTTAGTTCATATTCAAGTACCTTCTATAGGGTTGCAGACTCCTTTAGCTCCTTGGTTACTTTCTCTAGCTTCTTCATTGGGGATTAAATGATCCATTTAATAGATGACTGTGAGCATCCACTTCTGTATTTGCTAGGACTGGCATAGTCTCACAGGACACAGCTATATCAGGGTCCTGTCAACAAAATCTTGTTGGCATATGCAATAGTGTCTGGGTTTGGTGGTTGTTTATGGGATGGATCCCTGGGTAGGACAGTCTCTGGATGGTCCTTCCTTCTGTCTCAGCTCTGAACATTGTCTCTGTAACTCCTTCCATGGGTATTTTTTTCCCCTTCAAAGAGGGAACGAAGTATCTACACTTTGATCCTCCTTCTTCTTGAGTTTCATGAGTTTTGCAAATTGTATCTTGGGTATTCTAAATTTCTAGGCTAATCTCCACCTATCTGTGAGTACATATCATATGTGTTCTTTTGTGATTGGGTTACCTCACTCAGGATGATATCCTCCAGACCCATCCATTTGCCTAAGAATTTCATAAATTCATTGTTTTTAATAGCTGAGTAGTATTCCGTTGTGTAAATGTACCACATTTTCTGTATCCATTCCTTTGTTGAGGGACATCTGGGTTCTTTCTAGCTTCTAACTATTATAAATAAGGCTGCTATGAACATAGTTGAGCATGTGTCCTTATTACAAGTTAGAACATCTGGGTATATGCCCAGGAGTGGTATTGCTAGATCTTCTGGTAGTACTATGTCCAATTTTCTGAGCAAATGCCAAACTGATTTCTAGAGTGGTTATACCAGCTTGCAATCCCACCAACAATGGAAAAGTGTTCCTCTTTCTCCACATCCTCGCTGTCACCTGCATTTTTGATCTTAGCCATTCTGACTGGTGTGAGATGGAATCTCAGGGTTATTTTGATTTGCATTTCCCTGATGATTATGGATGTTGAACATTTTTTTCTGGTACCTCTCAGCTATTCCGTATTCCTCAGTTGAAAATTCTTGTTTAGCTCTGTACCCCATTTTTTAATAGGGCTATTTGGTTTTCTAGAAACCAACTTCTTCAGTTCTTTATATATATTGGATATTAATCAACTATCAGATTTAAGATTGGTAAAGATATTTTCCAAATCTGTTAGTGGTTCTTTTGTATTATTGACAGTGTCCTTTACTTTGCAGAAGCTTTGCAATTTTATGAGGTCCCGTTTGTCGATTCTTGATCTTACAGCACAAGCAATTGATGTTCTGTTCGAGAATTTTTCCCCTGTGCCCATATCTTCAAGGCTCTTCCCCACTTTCTCCTCTTTCAGTGTGTCTGGTTTTATGTGGAGTTCCTTGATCCACTTAGACTCGAGCTTTGCAGATGATATGATAGTATATATAAGTGACCCTAAAAATTCCACCAAAGAACTCCTAAACCTGATAAACAGCATCAGTGTGGTAGCTGGATAAAAAATTAACTCAAACAAAACCTTTCTCTACACAAAGGATAAAAAGGCTGAGATAGAAATTAGGGAAAACAACACCCTTCACAATATTCACAAATGTTTTAAAATACCTTGTTGTGACTCTAACTAAGGAAGTGAAACATCTTTATGAGATGGAAAGATCTCCTATGCTCATAGATTGGCAGGATTAATATAGTAAAAATGGCTATCTTAATGAAAGCAATTTACAGATTCAATACAATCCTCATCAAAATTCCAACTCAATTCTTCACAGAGTTACAAAGGGCAATTTGCAAGTTCATCTGGAATAACAAAAAAAAAAACTAGGATAGCAAAAAGTATTCTCAACAATAAAAGAACCTCTGGGGGAATCACCATCCCTGACCTCAAGCTGTACTACAGAGCAATTGTGATAAAAACTGCATGGTGCCGGGCCTGGTGGTGTACGCCTTTAATCCCAGCACTCCAGAGGCAGAGGCAGGCGGATTTCTGAGTTTGAGGCCAGCCTGGTCTACAGAGTGAGTTCCAGGACAGCCAGGGCTCTACAGAGAAACCCTGTCTCTGTCTCAAAAAAAAAAAAACAAAAAAACAAAACAAACAAACAAACAAACAAAAAACTGCATGGTACTGGTACAGCGACAGACACGTAGATCAATGGAATAGAATTGAAGACCCAAAAATGAACCCACACACCTATGGTCACTTCATTTTGACAAAGGCACTAAAACCATCCAGTGGAAAAAAGATAGAATTTCCAACAAATGGTGCTGGCTCAACTGGCAGTTATCATGTTGCAGAATGCGAATTGATCTTTTCTTATCTCCTTGTACAAAACTTTTACCTTGTAAAAGTCAACCCTGATTTTACAGCTTTTTTTTCATATTAAGATACAATCAAAATTGCAATTTCTTTCTGTAGTTTTTAACAAAATCACACAAGTAAAGTTCAGCATATTTAGTAGCTTGCAGCAGTCCGGGTCAGGTTATCAGAAGAAAAACTTAATGTTGAGCAAACTCTAGAGGTAGTCACGAATCGTTCTATTTTGAGTTAATTGAGGCCTGTCATCAACAGGTCTGTGTTAATTCTTTTCTTAATTCTGATGCCCCTACTGTAGTAAAAAGAGGACATTATAGTGGTATTATTTATATCTAAATCATACAAACAATGTAGACCAAAGAGGTTGTCTTTGTGACAGGTGTGAGGACAGATCAGTGCAGGCTAACCCAACATGTTTAGATTAAATTCACAGAATATATAGGTCGCTCTATATGTATGCTTTGTTGTTTCCAAGAATGTTTAAATACTTGGGGGAAAATACTCTTCATAGACAAATTGTCTATGGTAAAAAATAAATAAATAAATAAACCAGTACTATGAATCATTAAGCCTTGACTAAAAAACCATTTCGTTTTTCTGCTGTAAAGCTTTCTCTATATCTGTCAGGTAGGTGAATATGGAAACAGGAAGGAATCCAGCCACCCTTCACACACCAGAGCAAACTGTATGCAGCAAAGTCTTACATCACATTGCCCAGAATAGTAGCCTTCTTGGGAGTTAAAAGCAAAGTGTGTGCGATAGTAGGTTCTGGCAGGCCACATTCACATTGTATGCTCTCCTGTTTGATGAGTGTCATCTGCTCCCATCAAAAAGTGGAACTCTTTGGCTTACTTTCAGTAACTCAATTTTCTTTTCCACTTTCATTATCTTTAACTTCTATGCACATGTGTATTCTTACAACTATATTTGGCTGAGAGAGTTCCATAACACGTCCCCTTTTGAAAACCTCTGGGGTGGCATTAAAAATATTTCCATCTCTTGCTCCCTGTGTGAGCTTAATTGCTGTTCCCTATTGCTGAATTAACTAGGAAATGTCATCATATCCTGCACCTCCTAGACCCCATAATAACATGCTTAATATATTCATGAATGTTTTGGAAAGAAGTCGTCTTTGTAAGCAATATGTCTCTCTCTTATCTGGATAAACCATTTTGCCTTCCAAGCAGTTCATTTCATTGTAATTGAGCTCAGTTGGTAATCTTTTTTAATGTCCTTTTGGCTATCAGGTCATTAAAGCGATAGAAGAAGGTTATCGTTTGCCGGCGCCCATGGACTGCCCAGCTGGTCTTCACCAGCTAATGCTGGATTGTTGGCAGAAAGACCGGGCGGAAAGGCCAAAGTTTGAGCAGATAGTCGGAATTCTAGACAAAATGATTCGAAACCCCAGTAGTCTGAAAACACCCCTGGGAACCTGTAGTAGGTAAGAAATCTCCAGTGAGATGAAACTGAATGAAATTAAAATATCCACACAAACCATTTACTTTCTCACCCTTTCCCCAGTTGCAAACTGACTTCTGTGTTCAACCATTTATTTATACCATAATGCTAGGTTTACAAAGTTTTATTAGCTTTTTTTTTTTCCTTTTTAGATGGCTTACCTTACTGAGTATTTAACAAAATCCATTCATTGTTGTTGGACGTCTCTTGTCTTAGGACTTCTGAGAACATGAGATGTCTTTCTCAGAAAGTGCTGGCTGAGTCTCTGTGAGCAGGTAGACAGGCATTGCTTTGGGGCCTGATTGTCACTCCCTTGCCTTGATTATGTGGCTCTCCCTTTGCCGTTTTCTTATAACGTAACTTGTCGTTTTTCTTTGTGATCTGATAAAAAGCTTCTGTAGAATTAGAAATTATAAAATGTAACGCTGCATATACTGTGCAAGATGCCCATTAAGTACAGTCCCTTCACTCTGGGCCCAGGGCACAGCAGTGGTTTTTCAGCTTCAGCTGCAGAAAAGCTTGCTGCTGGGGGCTGCGCTCAGTGGGTTCTCTTATCTCCACGGGACTCCCAGTATGTCATCAAAACAGAGAACTTTTAATGCTCTGCATAGCACCCTGGAACCCTGCGTGAGTTAGGATACAGCCAGATATCTTTTACTAAAAAGCCAGTGAACAAATATGACTCTTCCATGCTTCATCACTTATATAGTGTTTATGAGCGCGTAGAAGACACAGGCCAGTGAGCACTCTTACAGTGAAAACTTAAATTCAGGTATTTGTAGTTTCTGGATAATTTGCTCTGTTTGGGTTTTGGTTAAGAAATCTTACTGTATTTCCTATAACCTTCTTGTATGTATCCAGACATCCCTTTCTGGTAACTGATGAGAATATTTTTTTATTGCTGTGTTTGATTCTTACCTAGACCCATAAGCCCTCTTCTGGACCAGAGCACTCCTGACTTCACTGCCTTCTGTTCAGTTGGAGAATGGTTGCAAGCTATTAAAATGGAAAGGTATAAGGACAACTTCACAGCAGCGGGTTATAACTCACTCGAGTCAGTGGCCAGGATGACTATCGAGTATGTTTTATCCTTATTAAATTGTATTTAATAATTGACCAAGTACAATCCACGATTGTGGATTATCCTGCATGCTGGGTTAACCTGTTTAAACTAGAAGTCTGTAGGTCACAAATTCAAGGGGGAAAAGTCATTTCTTTTAAAAATAGTCATGTGACAACAATGCTTTTAATTATAGTTTTCTTACACAGCATACTAACCATTTTATAAAATCAGTAGTCACATGGTAATTTTGTAAACGAGAAAGCTAAAGGTCAGAAAATTTGAATATCCTCTATGATGGCTCAACAGGAGTCTGACATCTAATTTGTCTCCATGGCCAGCATTCTGGACCCTGCACAGTGGGACTTTCTCCTTATTAACCACTGCATCATTCAGGTTCCTATTCACTGAGGAATATTTCTGCAATCAGCTTTAAAATGACTATGAATTTAAACTCAAAAGACCTAAGTTTTGCTTTCTAGTCAATTGTTGATTAAATGGTCATTAAAACTCTCCTAAAGCCCTCTCACCCTCACAATCAAATATTCTTTCTGTATACACCAAGAAATGACATACATGTGAACTTTAGCATAGCCATACTGTCCCCTTCTGTTTCTTTCTAACAACCAATACATAAGGTTGGCATGCTTATACTTGAGTTTCCAGAGTAAATTTATCTCTGTATTTCTGTGCTCTTGAAAGAACCTGCAATATAATACAATAGTATTACCTCGTTGCAATGTTTCTGGTACTTGGAAATATTTAAGCTCAACTCTTATGCCTTTTAAAAAAGACACAAGCATAGAAATAGTTATAGTTAACTTACTGCACATTTAAGCTTTGACTATAGCATTGTACATATATGTTGCAGTTTTATTCTTGCAATTGAATTGAAGGAATGCAATTGTATCGCTAGGAATTCATGCTCAGAATTACTCCCAGAATCCAGCTCACTGTACATTTCTCTGTGACATTGACTTCCTGAGCTTTCTCCTGGCTTCTCAAAACAATTTCCACAATTACAACATCCCATGTTTCCAGTTACATAATTTACGATGTCCAGTGTTTCAAGTAACATTCCATTACCTTTTAAAATAAAATCTCAGATGAATTAAAAAGCAACAATATGGCAAACTAAGAGACAGACTTGTTCATCCAGTATTTTCAAATGAGACTGTCCAAATAAGCCAATATCTTCTTTAGAGTAAGACTGTAGCACCCAAGAGTACTGTTAGTATATGTCAGCCAAAAGGCAGTAGAAAGAGTGAATGACTGTCAAGTGGCAAGCAGAGCACGTTCAGTTCTTTGTCATGTATCTGATAAACATGCCCTTGTCTTTTTCAGTGATGTGATGAGTTTGGGGATCACACTGGTTGGCCATCAGAAGAAGATCATGAGCAGCATCCAGACTATGCGGGCACAAATGTTGCATTTGCACGGAACAGGCATCCAAGTGTGACACATCGGCCTCCCTCAAATGAGGCTTAAGACTGCAGGAGAACAGTTCTGGCCTTCAGTATACGCATAGAATGCTGCTAGAAGACAGTTGATATACTGGGTCCTTCCTACAATAAAGAGAAGATTTTTAGAAGCACCTACAGACTTGAACTCCTAAGTGCCACCAGAATATACAAAAAGGGAATTTAGGATCCACCGCTGGTGGCCAGGAACACAGCAGAGACAATAAACAAAGTACTACCTGACAAACATCCCAACACCTTGAGCTCTCCAACCTCCTTTTTATCTCATAGACTTTTTAAAAATGTACATAAAGAATTTAAGAAAGAATATATTTGTCAAATAAAATCATGATCTTATTGTTAAAAATCAATGAAATATTTTCCTTAAAATATGTGATTTCAGACTATTCTTTTCCAGAACCATCTGTGTTTATTCTGCTTAAGAACTTTGTTTTAGAAAGTTATTTGTAGCTTTGGACCTTTTTAGTGTTAAATTTATGACACGTTACTACACTGGGTACCTTTGAAAGAATCTCAAACTTAAAGGAAAGCAAAACTACGCACATAGTTGAGGATATGACTTTGTCCTTCAAGGCTTTGGTATCCTGGCTGTGTCATTTTGTTCTGTTAAACCAGTGATGTTTTGATATTGTTTGCTGATTGGCAGGTAGTTCAGAATTGCAAGTTGCCAAGAGCTCTAATATTTTTGAACAGGAATTTTTTTTCCTTTGTAAAAATCAGACAATATACTAACTTTTCAATGAAAAAAAAAAAAAGAAAGCAATAATGATCCATAAATACTATAAGGCACTTTTAACAGATTGTTTATAGAGTGATTTACTAGGCAGAATTTAATAATAATTAAAAAAAAGATGTCAAATTTTAGGTTTATGTGTATATGATAAAAGGCTGAGGCTTCGTCTGAAGATGCTGGTGAAAGCAAGACTGGAAGCAGAAGCTCTCCAGCATTGGCTAACCCAATCCGAGCACATCAAGAGCTTCAGTCTTGTGACACTAAGAAATTTAGGAACATAGTTGACCTATATTTTGTATTCTTTCTTGTTGAATGCAGTCCAAATACAAAAGTAACGAATTCAGTTTTCTATTGTTACCCTGAAGCAAGATCACAGGGGCAGTTCTCTTCTCACCTCTCACAGACAAACTTGCCGCAAATATTACCACCACTGCAGTGAGAAGAAAGAAACACAGAGGTATTTTATCTATGAACAGTGACACACATACATTAAAAAAAAAAAAAAAAAAAAAAAAAAAAACTCTTTTACTCCAGAAGGAAGAAGTAAAGGATCTGGCTTTTCTGTTTCCACTTTATTTATCAGACCATATTATTTGGTTACTGTGTTAGAATTTCATAAGCAATAATTAAATGTGTCTTTATAGCTATTTCAGGAATGTATACATATTTGAGTAATGTTTTCAAAAGTTACAAAAATCATGAACTACCCCAAAACTGAACTGTTGTACTTCCAAAGAAAATTGGGCTGTTTATAAGGATTTTACTAGAGAAAGATCCCAGGGATCGGTCCTAATTGGTGTTGTTTGGTAATGTGGACATCCACAAACAAACAAACAAACAAACAAACAAGAACAGGTAACAGGCAAAATCTGTAAATGTTCCTTTGTAAAGCTTGTAAAGTTTATTTATACCGTCTTGTTTTGTATAAACATTTCTCAGTAGTGGCTCCGAGGACATGAAAATGCTCTATATTTTTCTATTTTACTTGCAGAGCTTCACAAAGAAACAGGTATTTTCAGTGCTACATAATGTGTTTTCCCACATTTAGGACCAAAGATGGCTATAGAAAACTCAAATGGATTGCTTCCCAAACCCCTCCCTATCCTTCTTTTTCCTTTTTATCACTGTACAGTGTTATTTGATATTTTAATTTATTTTTTTGATTGAGTAGAAAACTCATTTTAATTTCTCTAAAATGTTTTTTGTCCCTGAGGAAAAATAAAAATAATCTGTAAAAATAGTTTTAATTAGCATAATCCAGTCACCCTAGACACTTCCATTTGTAATCTTTGTAATAGACTGTAAATATATTTTTGGAACTATAACACAATGTGCTTGAGGGTTATTTTTCAGTGTCTGCAGTGTATACAAAAGTGTTTAACCTCAGTATAGCACTTTACAATTCTAATCGGTAGCGTTGGCCTTTGTGCGAATGAGTGCGAGCTTGAGCGAGTGTTCTCTAATTCCGTTTGGATTCCGGACTCACTAATAATGAAGTTCTTTTCTTGTTCATAGCTTAAGGTGCTTATTTTTTCTATTAAAAATTAAATTAACAAAAAAGCCATTCTAGAAATAGAAGATGCAGTATGGTACATGCAGACAGAGTCTTTCCTGCTTTTTCTAGTAATAGATTTATAGTTGAGTAGTCTTTCTTGAGTAGAAGGGCAGAATAAAAGTGGTTTTTTTTTGAGTTTTCTTTTCAAGAAATAACTTTTTTCCTTCAGCAATATACCTCATCTGCCTTAAATTTTTTACAGCTCTTTACAGGGAAAGGGGAGAAGGGATGAGAAAGACACAGCACAATAGGAAGTGGATGATTGCATCGTGCTCTCGTTTGTAGGTTTCTTTTCCTAATCAACACTATGATTTTGAAGTACGTGTACGTGAAGCAAACGTGAAGAGATAAGGAATAAGCATTGTGAACCTGATTGTAATGCTCTCTTCCGGAAAGAGATCAGACGCTATTGCGATGAGAATGTACACCTTGCACCTTGAAATCTTTTTTGATAATTAGTGCTCAGGGGAGAAGGGGGGAAAGTAGAGAAAGCAAACGCCCAACAGAGAATTCCAAAAGTATAGAACACACAACAGGAAATGGCCT
Organism: Mus minutoides; assembly: GCA_902729485.2. Classification (NCBI taxonomy): domain Eukaryota; kingdom Metazoa; phylum Chordata; class Mammalia; order Rodentia; family Muridae; genus Mus; species Mus minutoides. The sequence goes on along the minus strand of LR749740.1, from coordinate 1,190,275 downwards.
CCTTGCTTTAATACAGCCACCTTTTATAGAGCACCGCCCACCCAAGCCACCTGGTTTGCAGTTCAGTAATGAGATACATTCAAGTAACTTCTTACATTGGAAGCTAATATTTTCTCAGCAGTGGGCCAGGGCCCTGTTTACTAGACTGGTGGCTGGCACATGCTTCTCAGAGCACTGTTAGTTGAATCATATTGTATACTTATGTAATCTACATTAGCTAGCACTCTTTAGGACTATATTTTAATTGCTCCTCTTCTTGGTGTTTTTAAGACAATGGAAAGGGTGTAAGTCACCTCTCTTTTATTTAGGTAATGCTGATCTCTCCCCTTTTGTTTCCTGAGCAGCCCAAAACTGTACTGCTCCCCAATGTGCATGTTCCAATAAATTACTGATGTGTATTTTTTTTGCTATATGTGGAGAAATCATGGGGAACTCGGGGCGAAATATGCTTTTTGTTGGTTGAATTTTGTCCCTCCTTGCCTAAGAATTACTACAGGGGTCATCCTTTTATAAGGACAAAAAAAATGCTTTTGAACAGTGTCTTCAATGTATCAAGCACAAATAACTCTTTCTTCAACACGAATCATAAGTCTCTTTTTACCAGCTTAAAATAATAAACGAGTCTATTAGACAATGTAAAGAAAATCCTGTCTCCAGTCATTGGTGGGTTCCTTCACATTCTGTATGCTTTCATTTCCTAGCTAATAAGATTTTGTGAAAATAGTTGAGTAGGCTGATCAGAATATGAATAAAACTGATTATTCTTACTCCCCCTCTTGGATACTGACCTAATTTCACTCTAATCATTTATTATGGGATAACAAGACTGTTTACAAAGGGCCAGATTGTTGAACATTTGAGTTAAAATCTGGTTTTGTTTGTTCCTGAAGCAACTACATGAGAATACCAAGAATATTTGCATAAGAAAGGAAGTAGTTCGTTGCTGGCCCTTGACAGACTGCTAAATGTCTGACAAAGCAGAGTGACACAGGGGAACATTTGCATTTTTACTGCTGGGTAATGCAAACAGGAACCAGCACAAAGGGAAATGTGACCCAACTAGGTCTCTGATCCAGCTGTGGAGCACATACCCCTGCTTAGAGATCAACTGGCAAATGAAACTAAAAAACCTCTTACAGTATCATCATCCAAAGGTGAACAATAAGTAGCAAACAGGTTGAAAAGATGCTCATTGTGTTGAAGTATCCAGAGTTGATGCAAGGCCATCTTAACTGTGATGATGCTCACGCTGGCCTGAACCAAAATGCAAGGAGTATATTGAAACTTAGAGCTACCCTGCCCATTTCTACTGAAAACACTAATATAACAGGCAAAGACATAAGAGAGAAAAGTCCCATCATTAATTGTGCATATGAATGAACACACAGCTCAGAACACAAAGGCAGGTCGCTAAAATGAGCAGATATTTATTAAAGTTCTGTGTCTATTTGTGCTATAAAAGCATCATCATTTCGCAATGTCTTTCCCTGGAATTAAGGTATTTATAAGCATGTGACCATTATGAAACAAAAAAAATTATTTTAATATTTATGATGTTCATCTTTTTTTTTGGTATAGCATTTATTTTTGCTTCAATAAAAACTCATTATCAGTTCTAAGGAAACTTTCTGAAAAAAGAAATGAAAATCGAAAAGCAAAAAGGGGAGAATCATGTTTCTAAATACAGAGATCATAATTACATGTATTACCCAAGTGATAAAAGCCAGCACATGGTGCCTGGGATATTTTATAACTACTGAGAGGCAGTGACCCTGAGTCCATATGCTGTCCTTAAGCACTTCTCTGGTCACTTCACTGTGTGCATCTCAATATAATTTGTTGAATATGGGCACGAGAGAACATTGCAGTACAAATTCTGTGAGCTGCATTAGAGTTAAGTGCTGTAGGGTTTTTTTTTTCACGTTCAATGATTGAATGTAATTAAATCTATAATTAAACAATAAAAGATCCCTTCTGATTGACCTTGAGGTTAAAATAAATATAATTAATTGATTCAATTTAATTGGTCCTATTGCACAAATGTTTTGTGGGTAAGAATAAGAAAGAGTAGTCTAGGATTTCATAGGTTGGTAACAATCAAAGGCATCCCTAAGATATACAATAGTTATAGGCATTCCTAAAGTTGATACATTGGCAAAGTTAAGTATCACTTAATATTAAGGTGAGATTATTTTTATGAGCTTCCATGGATAAATGAATTCCAGTGAGCATGATCTGCACTTATATTGGATTACTTCAAATGTCCCAGGTTTCTGAAGATTATTTTTCTTATCTTTTAAAGTTTGCCAACTGTAACTTGATATCTTTATAGATTTTCTATATAGACAAAATAAGCATAAGATACTTTTAGTGTATGGGTATGAACAGATGTGGCTATAGAACTTACTTAAGGATGCTCCTGAGAAGAATGTGGCCCATTTGTCTCAAGCGATGTTCATTCTACTTTAGGCTAAGACAAGAACATGTTCAAGTCTCACCATTGAACCACATAACTCAAACTACCTAAAATGCATGCCTGAACAACAAACTAGAAGAACATACAGAATATTAAAGTGCCTGTGTAGAGCTGGCATTTATTTGTTACTCTTAATAATTTTTGAAATGAGACAAATAGCTCAAAAACAATTTTTCTGGGTGACATGAATTTATAAACACATTGCATGGATATTATAGACTCCTGTACCAATTAGGTAGCAAGCCTAACCTTAAATTCCTTAGCCAATATGCTGAAACTAGAAACTGCTTACATTAAATACAGATAAACGTAAGGCTCCATGGACCCTTTTGCATAAAAGAAAGGCATACTTTGAGCTCGAACATGCACAGGATGCTGTTGATGTGCTGGCCCTGCATTGCTGTGATGTCATGCTTCCCTTAGCGCCTCAGCAGCCACATGCTAACCTCCCCATCTATTAGCTGGAACCCAGCAAGATGGAAATAGCAGGAGCTGGACACTACATACAGTCTCAGCCAGACTTGAAGTGAACATGTGTTGATGGATACTATTGTTGTTTCCATGGTCTCTAAGATAGGATTGGTATGAGAGAGCTGTACAAGGTACACTTCTAAACTTATGCTCTTTAATATCATAGACCCTCACAGTTTTTTAATTTAGTTTTTCTATGTAGAAGAAGATGGCCTTGAGTTCACAGCAATTCTACCTCAGCCTCCTCATACTCTTTTAAATGGGAGGCATCCTCCTCTCCCACAATATTTCCTCTAGGTTTTCTCTAATAACATGTGTCAGACTTATTTCTCTTCTTTGTGCTTGACCACATTGCCAGTATTGAGATCACTCAATCCTGTTCTCCCAATGATCTGGGTGTTTCTCTCCTGCACTAAGTGATCTTGTAAAGTTAGAAACCAAATGGAATTAAATGCCAGTATATATATATATATATATATATATATATATATATATATATATATATATATATGAATAAGTAAGGTAGAGTGATGGGATGCAGCAATGGGTATTAAGAGAAAAAAACTAATTTCAGAGCATAGATCAATACTACTAAGACTGGCAGAAGCAGCAGGTATGCCCTTAGTGACTGGGAAGAGAAGCACAGAGACATAGAAGGTGGAAAGAGCTGCTTCATGCACAGGCCAGAGTGCTCTAAATCTCAGACTTTTCCAGATGTTGAGAGGAAGAGATACCATTGGTTGTAATATCTGGGCAAGATTTAAGACAGATGAAATCAAGAGGAAGAAATTGGATTTGATGCGAGAATACATGGATCTTTTATTATTTACTAATCTCTCACTGGATAAGGCAAAAACAGACTCATTTTAAGAAACAGTAGCACAATTTTTCAGTCTTTAAAAGGAAGGGTGTACATTTTATTACTCTAAGATTTTTAGAAAAATATGACAATAGTCCAATGCTTAAGCTAAACATATATTTGTAATTCTAAAGTTAAGTAAAAAAGTAATATAATGTAGTACAATTTTGTAGGACATGTATAAGTCTACTTTCTATTGATTTAATAAAAGAAAGCATTGGCCAGTTGATGATTACAGAAGATAGAATGAATGAACCTCAGAGTATACGGTATTCATTCTTGCTTTGCATATATGAGAGAAAGTGATATGTGTAAAATGAGTGATGATAGAGCTATCTTTAAAGTTGTTCAACTGAGTCAGAGAAATGACTCAGCAGGTAAAGGGGCTGGTGCCCACACCTGATAGCTTTTGATCCCCTGAACTCAAGTATAAATGGAAAAAAACAGCTCCATATGCTCCTCTGACCCTCTCATACACATTGATAAACAAGTTCTCTTACATTTTAAAGTTGTCTGTAATCCATGTGCACATATGTATGTATGTATGTATGTATGTATGTATGTATGTATAAATATATGTATGTATGTGTTTCCATACATACATATATTTCAACCATGTGAATCCAAAGGCAGAGCAAAGGTGGCCGTGCTTGCCAACAGAGACCTCTAACTGGTGAGGCGTTTTGATGGCCCAAGGATTATGTGTTAAAATACATATGCATTCTTAACCATTAACCTACCAACAAAGGAGATTTAGGTTATAAATCATGATTGACCCCTAGTTCGTATTTATGTTTATTCCTTTCTTTTCAGTACTATTAACCATATTTGTGAGATGAGTATCAAAAATGAAAGAATTTTCCATCTATAAACAACCGCCTGGTATATACTGCTGCTGTTAACATTTTGCTGTCTTTTAAACCAAGTACAATCTCAAATATACTTTCCTAAAGAATGTTCACATCACCTTCCCAACCCTATTTGGACTTAGTTTTCTGTTCAACTTCCTTAGTAATTTCTCCCAAACCATATATAAAGGATCAGGATAAAAATATATAATACCAATCATTAAGCAGAAAACTTAATTTTGTAATTGATATTGATAGTTGGGACTGAGTCTATGAAAGAAATTTGCCCTTCCATGATCTTGAGAAACTAAACATATCTATTTTAGCTTCAATAGTATATCCTAAACTATGTATAGGCTGTTCTCTACAACTAACTTAGCCACACATCCTCTATTTTAGCATTTAAAAAAAGTTTTATCTCTTTGTACTACAAACTTTCTTTGGGGAATAAGAAAACATAACATATCGCTAAATACAACACAATTAAAGGCTTGATATGCTTTGTTTTCCTATGCAGTAATAGTTATGAATTTCCACAGAATGAAAAAATTTTAATTTAAGGAGAAGGACCCAAATTCTTTCTCAACTTTTTCTCTTTTTATGTATCTCCCCTAGTGACTTGAAGAGTCCTCTGGAACTATGACCAAACACATCATTTTGCTAAGATTATTCTTTGTGGCTTGATATAAACTGCGCCTTGTAAGTGGAAAAGTTTCACTTACATTTTCTTTCATCTAAACACAAGTGTTAATGTTTTGTCTGTCACTGCATTTGTAGAACTGGGAGTGGAGACACTCCCTGCTTCACTGCATGCTGTGATCTTACAAAGAGGGGAGGAAATGGTCTCCTTTCTCATTAGCCAATCATATCTCAGAATTTCATTTCTTTCTCCTATAATTACTTCTGTTCCCACATAGAGAAGATTCAGTTTTCAAAATCAATTTATGTTTTGAAATCTAGGTACAGTACCAGATACTTAAAAGGCTTCTAAAGGTTGTATGATTGGTGGAAATTTCTAGAACAGGAATCTTCACACTTCAATAGTATATTCTAAACTATGTATAGGCTGTTCTCTACCACTAACTTAGCCACTCATCCTCCAGAGGCCAATGTACACTCTATGTCACTCAAGTCTCTCAGTGGCTATACTATGTCTGATTTCAATGATTCCTTGTTTTAACTGACTCAAAACTCTAGACTATAATATCACAATGCTCAAAACATGTCCCAAGAATACACAATGCAAATAACATCAACATTCAAGAGTCACATGTTAAAATTTCATATTCATACCCAGTTAACTGTTCATAAACTTTTGGGTTGGGTACATATAGTATGTGTATATTATAAACACATACATTATATATTTAAATAATATTCATATAAAATATTTTATATGATATATGAATATAACATATACACATATAAGATACATTACATATGTGAATTAAATTACACATAAATAATTCACTCTTATTTTTTTCTCTTTTCTTCCTCCAATAGTTATACAAATCATGATTCTCTCATCTCGTGACCACTTCTGTCCTTTAACAAGATACCCATGTAGCTGAACCTCAGGCAATGTCACATGGTATTAAAGCTCCACTTTTCTGTTTAACACTCTTACACGTATGTTTAAATTATTTTATTTTATTTATGTAGACTAAATTAAATTTGAAAATTATGCTGCTGTCATTGTGCCTCTTTATTCTTCGTCTTCCAACTAGCAGCAAACTTTGTTCCTGTCTTCCTGCACAGGAGACCTAAGCAGAACCTGTACACAGTCAGTATCAATGGTAAACTTCAAATCTTCTACAGGCATGGATTTCATGATGGTTTTGTCATCCAGGGTTAATTCTATCAGAGTGGTGTGTGTGTCTGTGTGTGTTTTTCTGTGTGTGTTTTTCTGTGTGTGTGTGTGTGTGTGTGTGTGTGTGTGTGTACACACGTGGGCACATACAGGCGCACACATACCTGGTTATGGCATTACCTGTCCCCCTCTTCCAGTCCTAAAATAAACAAGGTGATCAGACATGTATTTAAACATTATTAAAACAAGAAAATTGAATTTTATCTACCCTGAAGCCCCCACAGAGCAAGACAACACAATTTATTCATGCAGAAGTAAAAAGTAGTTAAACTCAGAAACATTTTGTAAGAGTTGGATCATAGGCTAGGAATCCTGTGCATAGGTGCAAATTCAAAATTTTTCTTGCTTAGATACTGAAGCTTGCGATGATGTTGCAGCTTGTGACTTTTGATGCTTTTAAACTCATACACTCTACATCATGCTTCCATATATATATATATATATATATATATATATATATATATATATATATATATATGCATGTATATATACATGTACATGCATATTCATTCATTGTAGTAAAGCAAAGATTATCTTCATTTACTTATGATTATGGCTTCAATCCCACAAGTGTTCAGTTACATATATTCATCAATTACTGCAGAAGCCAGAATCTGCACATACCATGTACATTCTCAATAATTTTAACTGTAAGAACAGTTGTGTAGCTGCCTTTGATACTATACTATGCATCTCACATGTAACAAATACAATGATTTACTTGATTAGGAGGATCTCAGTTTTGATAGATGAACTAAGATTATCATGTGAAGACCTACATACATTTATATCAAAAAGAAAACTTTATACGTTGACAGGATAAAAGAACCTAAGATGAGGAGAAATATTTAAGCTTTCTACAGCAGAAGCAGCCACCCTGGTTCCAACATTCACTGACTCCTGACATTTGGCCAAATAATTTAACTCCGTTAAACACAATTTCCCCATTCATCAGACTGGAGATAACAGCTTTGCTTGTTTCTAATTAAGAATACAGGGAATTCAAAGAATAAATAAGCTTTAAATATTATAGAGCAGATTTAAAATGGCACGATGAATATGGTTTTGAAAAGATGTTATCTGCTTTCCAACTGCTTTTTCATACGCTTCAGTTCTGCCTCCCAACTTACAAATATTAGGAAGCAATAAAAAAATTACCTGTTAATGGATCGAGTGTATTTTCTTGGCATTTTGTGGGATTGTGGCTTTTGAAGCATAATGACTTGGATGTGAATAGTTCAAAGGTCTCTGCTGAACTTATTCCTTGATTTTGTTTTGATGGCTTCCAATTAAGCCCAGTTTCAAATTCAAAGTTTTTCTTTCATAGCTACTGAAGCTTTCTGTGATGATGCAGCTGGCGACTTTCAATGCTCTTAAGCTCATAAACTCTATATCACGCTTTCTACTTCCCAAATGACATGTCATTTTTCCGGCTCCACAGCCCATCCCAGAGGTTTATGGCCATAAGTATTCTGTGTGCAGACCCCTAGCTTATGACAGACAGCAGACAGATATGATCAAACTTTTACAGAATGTTCCCGAATTTTTAACTTCTACATGGATAGATAGATAGATAGATAGATAGATAGATAGATAGATACATACATACATACATACATACATACATACATACATACATGGTTTTCTTGCTCTGTGGAGGCTCTTGGGTAGGTAACTTTCAATTTTTCTGTTTAATCGTGTTTAAGCACATGTCTATTTATCTTGTTTATTCCAGCTAGCTCTGTGTAGAGAGGGGCAGGTGAAGCCATAACTGATGCCTTGCCCACTTTGACATTTCAGTGACAGTACTAAAACAGAATGCTTACATGGAAACAGAATGGCTAGGGCTGTCAGGATTGCTTTGAAGCTTTGTAAAACTTCCGTGGTTTAGAACTTGAATACAGACATTCTCATCTTACTCTACCATGACAGGCTCTAGCTTGCTCTGCTCGCTCTTTCTTTAGTTATTAGACAATCACCATGTAGGATGCTTGGCAGTTTTTGGACTTTTTACTGGGTATGTGGTTATTTCTTGACTAGTCATCTGGTCCATTGGATGCACAAAGTAAGCAGCACTGCCATGGTTTTGTTTTTAAATGCTAAATACAAATGTAGATTCATATGTCCAAAGAGCAGTCACTTAAAACCATCCACTTCAAAGCTACTAGTGAATAAGTAAGTGAATTTATAAATACTACTGAGATTAAAGAAGAATACTTCAAAGCATTATTGAGACAAACTCTTTGGCTTACAGTTTCTCCAGCATTATGACTCACACCTTTGGCCTTGCACAAATCCACGTCAGTTTCTATACGGAACTTTATGCCTTGGTTCACACCCTGTGGCTTTATAAAACAGGCTGTCCTCATAGTCCCTGAGCCTCTCAGTTGGGCTTATCACATCACAATGTTTTTCCTTCTCAGTTATAGCTCACAAAGCCCAATGTCAAAAAGTCAGGTAAATCATTTATTTCACTTCAAAAGTATATATGCAAAATTCTTACCATTGAGAGAGTTCAGGAGAGAAGAATTAAGCCTCTTATCTCTTCACAGAGAAGAACAAGATTGGTCTCCATAATTCCATGAACACTGTGGAAGGGATAGTAATATTAGTTAGTATCAGAAAATCTTGGTTTGTTTTGCACTATGATACTGCTGGATTCTAGCACTGTAACCACGGAGTAGTCACAAACGCACACTGGGAATCGTGCTTCTCCTTTGCAAGTGAGAATGAATGGATGTAACATATTTTTTTTTTTAATTTTGGTTTTTTGATACAGGGTTTCTCTGTATAGCCCTGGCTGTCCTGGAACTCACGTTGTAGACAAGGCTGGCCTCGAACTCAGAAATCCACCTGCCTCTGCCTCCTAAATGCTGGGATTAAAGGCGTGCGTCACCACCACCTGGTGAATGTAACATATTTCATGTGATAACTGTTAGGAACGTGTGTGTGTGTGTGTGTGTGTGTGTGTGTGTGTGTGTGTGTGTGTGTTGTTTAAATATATGTAATGCATATGTATATGTATGCATATTTGTGCATGTTGTTGTTTAAATATACGTAATGCATATGTACATGTGTACTGGCTAGTTTTGTGTCAACTTGACACAACTGGAGTTATCACAGAGAAAGGAGCTTCAGTTGGGGAAGTACCTCCATGAGATCTAGCTGTGGGGTATTTTCTCAATTAGTGATTAAGGCAGAAAGGCCTCTTGTGGGTGGGACCATCTCTGGGCTGGCAGTCTTGGGTTCTATAAGAGAGCAGGCTGAGCAAGCCAGGGAGGAAGCAAGCCAGTAAGGAATATCCCTCCATGGTTTCTGCATCAGCTCCTGCTTCCTGACCTGCTTGAGTTCCAGTCCTGACTTCCTTGGTGATGAACAGCTGTTTGGAAGTGGAAGCCGAATAAACCCTTTCCTCCTCAAATTGCTTCTTGGTCATGATGTTTGTGCAGGAATAGAAACCCTGACTAACCCTTCCGGTCCACACCGCTCAGGGCGCAAGGCCCGAGGACTGCGGACCCACCCAGGTTTTCAGCGGGACTCTCCTAGCAATCTCGGGACCACTGCGATCTCAGGAACACTGGTGAGAGGAACACACATCTGTTCCAGTCCAATCTCGTGGGACCTGAGTCTGCAGCCGGGAGATAGACAGGGGGGGCAGCGGACCCCTTCCCTTCTGGTCCACACCGGTCCACACCGCCCCAGCGCAGTGCGCAAGGCCTGGGTGCTGCGCACCCACCCAGGTTTCTGGCAGGACTCTCCTAGCAATCACAGGATCATTGGTGAGAGGAACACACATCAGTTCCAATCCAATCTCGTGGGACCTTAGTCTGCAGCCAGGAGATAGACAGGGGGGCAGCGGACCCCTTCCCTTCTTGTCCACACTGCTCCAAAGCAGGGCGCAAGGCCCGGGGGCTGTGCACCCGACCAGGTTTTTGGTGGGACTCTCCTAGCAATCTCGGGAACACTGGTGAGAGGAACACACAGCTGTTCCAGTCCAATCTCCTGGGACCTGAGTCTGCAGTCGGGAGATAGACAGGGCAGCAGCGGACCCCTTCCCTTCTGGCCCACACTGCTCTAGCACCAGGTGCAGGAGACACCAGCCAGGCAAGTGATAAAGGCCCAGAGCAGGACAGACTCTTCCTTCAGGTCCAGTCCGGTGCACTCCGCATCAGCTCAGGGCTTGGGCACAGGCTCTGCACACTCTCCCTGAGGCCCCTTCGTGACTCCCCAGGCTATCTTGGGACCACAGGTGAGCAGCTGAACTCAGCATCTGTTCCGGCCCAATCAAGAGCGACCTGAGACACCAGCAGGAGATTGATAAAGGCCCAGGACAGGACAGACGCTCCCTTCTGGCCTGCACCAACACCAGATCTCCTTGGGCAGGGATGGCAGGAGGTAAGCATAAGAACAGAAGCAACAGAATACAAGGGTACTTGGCATCACCAGATCCAAACTCACCCACCACTTCAAGTCCTAGATACAACAGCACACCAGAAAAACAGGACATGGATATAAAGTCACTCGTCATGATAATGATGGAGGACTATAAGAAGGAAATGCAGGAAAACACAGTTAAACACCTAGAATAATTTAAAGAGGAAAAACTTAGAGAGTTACAGGAAAACAATAACAAACAGGTGATGGAAATGAACAAAGCCATCCAGGGCCTAAAAATGGAAGTAGAAACAATTAAGAAAAACCAAAATGAGATAACCCTGGAGATAGAAACCATAGGAAAAAAATCAGGAACCATAGATATGAGCATCAGCAACAGAATACAAGAGATAGAAGAGAGAATCTCGGGCACACAAGATTCTATAGGGAGCATAGACAAGACATTCAAAGAAAATGCTAAATGCAAAAAGATCCTAACACAAAATATCCAGGAAATCCAGGACACAATGAGAAGACCAAACTTAAGGATAATAGGAGTAGATGAGAAGGAAGACTATCAAACTAATGGGCCACAAATATCTTAAACAAAATAATAGAAGAAAATTTTCCATACCTAAAGAATGAGATGCCCATAAACATACAAGAAGCCTACAGAACTCCAAATAGGCTGGACCTGAAAAGAAATTCCTCCCAACACATAATAATTAGAACAACAAATGCACTAAATAAAGACAGAATATTAAAGGCAGCAAGGGAAAAAGGTCAAGTAACATATAAGGGCAGGCCTATCAGAATTACTCCAGACTTCTCACCAGAGACTATGAAAGCCAGAAGATCATGGACAGAGATTATACAGACACTAAGAGAACACAAATGCCAGCCCAGGCTACTATACCCAGCAAAACNTAGAACAAATGGAAGCAAAGTCACCTAAGAGGAGTAGACGGCAGGAAATAATCAAACTCGGGGGTGAAATCAACCATGTGGAAACAAAAAGAACTATCCAAAGAATCAATCAAACCAGGAGCTGGTTCTTTGAAAAAGTCAACAAGATAGACAAACCCTTGGCCAGACTCACTAGAGGGCACAGGGATAGCATCCAAATGAACAAAATCAGAAATAAAAAGGGAGACATAACAACAGATCCTGAGGAAATTCAAAACACCATCAGATCCTTCTACAAAAGGTTATATTAAAAAATACTGGAAAATCTGGATGAAATGGATATCTTTCTAGACAGATACAAAGTTCCAAAGTTAAACCAGGATCAGATTAATGACCTAAACAGCCCTATATCTCCTAAAGAAATAGAAGCAGTCATTAATAGTCTCCCAACCAAAAAAGCCCAGGACTAGTTGGGTTTAGTGCAGAGTTCTATCAGACCTTCAAAGAAGATCTAGTTCCAGTTCTTCTCAAAGTATTCAACAAAATAGAATTTGAAGGTACACTACCCAATTCATTCTATGAAGCTACAATTACTCTGATACCTAAACCACACAAAGACACAACAAAGATACAGAACTTCAGACCAATTTCCCTTATGAATATCGATGCAAAAATACTCAACAAAATTCTCGCGAACCAAATCCAAGAACACATCAAAACGATCATCCATCATGACCAAGTAGGCTTCATCCCAGGAATGCAGGGATGGTTTAACATATGGAAATCCATCAAAGTAATACACTATATAAACAAACTCAAAGATAAAAACCACATGATCATCTCCTTAGATGCTGAGAAAGCATTTGACAAAATCCAACACCCATTCATGATAACGGTCTTGGAAAGATCAGGAATTCAAGGCCCTTACATAAACATGATAAAAGCAATCTACAGCAAACCAGTGGCCAACATCAAACTAAATGGAGAGAAACTGGAAGCAATCAGACTAAAATCAGGGACCAGACAAGGCTGCCCACTTTCTTCCTACCTATTCAATATAGTACTTGAAGTCCTAGCCAGAGCGATTCCACAACAAAAGGAGGTCAAGGGGATACAAATTGGAAAGGAAGAACTCAAATTATCACTATTTGCAGATGATATGATAGTATATATAAGTGACCCCAAAAACTCCACCAGAGAACTCCTAAACCTGATAAACAGCTTTAGTGCAGTAGCTGGATANTATCCCCATTAAAAAGTGGGGCACAGAGTTAAACAAAGAATTCTCAACTGAGGAATATCGAATGGCTGAGAAGCACTTGAAAAAATGCTCAACATCCTTAATCATCAGGGAAATGCAGATCAAAACAACCCTGAGATTCCACCTCACACCAGTAAGAATGGCTAAGATCAAAAATTCAGGTGACAACAGTTGCTGGCGTAGATGTGGAGAAAGGGGAACACTCCTCCATTGTTGGTGGGAATGCAAGCTGGTTCAACCACTCTGGAAATCAGTCTGGCAGTTCCTCAGAAAATTGGGCATAGTATTACCAGAAGATCCTGCAATACCTCTACTTGGCATTTATCCAGAAGATATTCCATCTGGTAACAAGGACACATGCTCCACTATGTTCATAGCAGCCTTATTCATAATAGCCAGAAACTGGAAAGAACCCAGATGTCCCTCAACAGAGGAATGGATATAAAAAATTTGGTATATTTACACAATGGAGTACTACTCAGCTATTAAAAACAATAAATATGTGAAATTCCTAGGCAAATGGATGGATCTGGAGGCCAACATTCTGAGTGAGGTAACCCAATCACAAAAGAACTCACATAATATGTACTCACTGATATGTGGATATTAGCCCAGAAACCTAGACTACCCAAGATACAATTTATTAAACACATGAAACTCAAGAAGAAGGAAGATCAAAATGTGGACATGTCACCTGTTCCTAAAATTAAGAACAAAGCACACATTGAAGGAGTTACAGAGATCATGTGTGAAGCTGAATCAAAAGGATGGACCCAATGACTGCGGCTGCCAGGGTTCCATCCCACAGTCAGCCACCAATCATAGACACTATAGCATATGCCATCAAGATAGTGCTGAAAGGGCCTGGATATAGCTGTTTCGTGGGAGACTATACCAATGCCTGGCAAACATGGTGGTGGAAGATCACAGTCAGCAATTAGATGGAACACAGGGTTCCCAAGGGAGGAGCTAGAGAAAGTACCCAAGGAGCTGAAGGGGTCTTCAACCCTATAGGTGGAAGAATAACATGAACTAACTAGTACCCCCTGAGCTCATGTCTCTAGCTGCATATATAGAAGAGGATGGCCTAGTTGGCCATCACTGGGAAGAGAGGCCCCTTGGTCATGCAGACTTTATATGCCCCAATACAGGGGAACGCCAGGGCCAAGATGTGGGAACGGGTGTGTAGGGGAGCAGGGCCGGGAGGGGGGAGGGTATAGGGAACTTTTTGGATAACACGTGAAATGTAAATGAAGAAATTATCTAATAAATGTTGGAAAAAAAAGAAACCCTGACTAAGACATGTGTATTTGTTTCTACCTTGTATATATGAATACACACACACACACACACACACACACACACACACACACACACACAAACACATATATTCATTCTTAGAAGAGTGGAAGAGTGTATGTCTAGTGCTATTGTAATTGATAAGCTCTATAAATATAGATCCTGTGATATACATGTGTTCAGTTTAAAGCAATATTGATCTGAAGATGATGTATTTCATTTCACACTCTCAGATGATTCTCTGGCAGGAGGTGAAAGGTAAATTATTGCCTTGGCTCAAAGTTCAATGAGTACAAAAGAGTGAGCAACATCATGTCCAGAGTCCAGAAAAGGTTCAAGAAAACTTTTCAGGGAAGAAGCTGAGACTGGCTCCAAATGACATAGTTTCCTAATGCTTTCAGTCCCTCAGCTATATGAATATACAGAATTCTAGAGGAAAGAGTGGCTTTCAGAAGTTGACTCCTTTGGTTCTGCCTTTGGGCCCAAAAGTAAATAAAATTAACTGCATATCTATGGATATACAGGAGATAGGCACATTGTGTGCTATCAAAGCATCTGTCTTTCACAAAATATTACTTCAAGAAAAACCTTAAGCTTTTTGAAGCTGTTTCATTACCAAGCAAACATCTAAACTACATTGCCTTAAAGTGCTGTTTTAAGGGGCAGGTGGAGGCAGAATAAAGAAAAAGACAAAAGACAGAGCTATCCCATCATATTGTCTGCTACTGTGACAAAACATTTACTTTCCTCGGTTGAAATGAAGTCTTTACAAGATGTACAGAGTGCAGAGCATGTCCTTTTCTTGCTCTTTCAAGGTCTTTCATCAGTGATTTAAAAAGGACTCCTGGCCATGGATGCAGGTGCCATAATAACAGCATCTCAACCTGGCACACAAGACACAAACTAATCTTTTCCCAAGATGCTGGGAGTGACATTTCCATTCTATACCGTCTCCACCACTGCTTCCCAACCAAGAACAGGTGATCATTAGGATGTCAGAATTTTTGAAGATATAACAAAAACTTTAGAATCACTGAAATCAACAGTAAGTATGTACTAAAATCCCACTGACATCACAAATGCACAGAATCAAAATAGAAATAAAAAGAGATAAAAAGCCATTTGGTTCATCGAACAGAGAGGTAGTTGATGGAAGAATGAATTGAGGTAAGAGTTAATGCAACATACACATATACATACCATACACATGCACATAAACACACATAAGTATATATAGCATATGTCATATATATGTACATATGACACACAGTACATGTACACATGTATATGCACACATAATACACACATAAATTTATATACACTTATTACAGACATTCACATGTGCTATAAACACACAAAAAACATAGACATGTACATACACATTTGTATAGATGTAGATATCCCCAAAACATATAATGCCAATGTGTTCACTAAATATATACACATATGCATATAAATATACCACAAATATATACATATCAGCTAAACAAATATGCACCACAAACATAAATGCATATGCCTATACTCACATACCCCATACACATTTACATATACCCCACACATGCACATGTACATAGTCAAGTGCCTAAATGGGTTATTAGCTAGTATGAAAATAGCCTGACATTTGTAATCATACATAATCTAATAGCAAGGAGATAGTGTTAAAAATACACTATTTTAGCCCTGTCCCAAAACACAATGTAATTTATAAGTTAGTAGTGAAAATATAAGCCAAAAATCCTGTTTTTTATAATTTAATTTTATTTTTTGCTCAGGTATCTTTTCTTTTTGAGGTCAGAACTGACAGCTAATTTTCAAGAATCTGTACCAACAGCCTGACTTTCTAAAGTTGAATTGATTTATTGAGCCTACATATATTGTAAATAGCTCTAGGCAAAATCATGCAAATTATATTATGCAACCTTGATCCTCTTTGTCATTAGAGAGAGAGAGAGAGAGAGAGAGAGAGAGAGAGAGGGAGAGAGAGAGAGGGAGGGAGAGAGAGAGACAGAAACTATAAGCTTCATCCTTATATAAATGCTTTTTAAATGGGAGCACAGAGACTTTGGTAGGATAAGATGCACCAATGAGTCTCAGAAATCCCAGTCAGGTTGATACTATGCTGAGGAAAATCCACATATGAAATCATTTAAGATTGTTTTAAACTTACTTCTACTCATAGAAATTGGGCTTCTCTTCATTTAATAAGGTATATGAAATGAAATATTGTTGTTAAAATCAGGCTGTGCCCTTTTCTCTTTCTCCATGGTGTGGCTCCTTGGGCTGTGACTTGTCACAATCAGCATTTGAGTCCATTGTCAATTAAATATAGGATTAGGATGACCCTCTTCCTTGCTAGATACGAGTAACACCATCTCGTGTGCACCACCCAGAAGGCACAGGCAGGTAAAAGTTGCCCCTTTATAATTGAGACAGTAGGGGCACATGAGTGTATTGAAATGATATCAGGAAATCCAGGCCTGAGAACTTATATACACACCATGCAGAAGGAAATGTCTTGGCAACTTTACCTGGACCCTATAAGAAGAATAACACCTATCATTTTAATAGGACCCACAGATACATTATCTGGCCACACCAGACACCAAGACACCAACAGACAGAACTCCTTGTGCGCTAGGAGCTACATCTCAGCTCAGTGACTGATAGAGATTACCTGAATGTTGTTGTGGTCTACTCATTTGTCTGTGAGGATTTTGAATTTCCCTTTACCAATATCACCTCCGTGGTCCTTCACATAAATTCCGCAGCCCAACTTGACCCTCAGGACTGACTCAGCTCTAATTCTGAAGCTTACTCCTGCAATGGGGTCCATAACAGTTCTCCACCTCATTGTAAGTTATTTCATATCCCTATTAGCCCCCCAATTTCTGCCTATCAAGGCCTATTTGAAATTTCGTGAACTGTGCTATAGTCACTTTGTTTAATAAGTTATGCTAAACATTTTATATGATGAATAATGTAATCCGTACTTTTCTTAGAAACAAGCTAAATACAATCTTCTAATTCTCTTACCATTTTGCACTAGAGCCCAAAACTCAAGTATTAGTTCTTACCTGCTGCTCACAAAATCTGAAATTTTGTTTTTAATGCTAATTTTATATTGTTCTTGAGAATCAGAAATATCTACAAACCAAAATGTGATTATATTCACCTCCCATTTCCTCTTTTCAAACACTCCACACATGGCCTCTTTCCAACTTCATGTTATATTTTTGTTTGTTGTTTATAACTAAGTCAAATTAGTACTGGATGTGGGTCATACCCTATAAGTGGCCACACTAACTGGGTTCCTGATTGGGAAGCCTGAGCTGTATGGTAGAAAACAGGAGAGAAATAATGGAGACCAAGACAGTTTTTTCTGATCAAGGTCCCCAATTTACTAAGAGTCTGTGCTTATGAAAGGGAGAGGCCCATCCCCTGCAGATCTATTCTTGATGTGCATCACCAGCCTATAGGGATCTGACAGACAGAACTGGTTTGGCAAGTAGGTATAAATTACTGGATTGCTTGCTGTCTCCAGAATATCTCAAGGGCCTCTCAGCAGGTAGCAGTGTCTTGGAGAAGAGCAATGGCAGGTGACAGAACAATAGAGCCATCTAAGTCAGAAGGCTCCACCCCAGGTGGTCTCATTCTCAGTGGCAGCAAAGTCTGAATCAGCCTACTTCAAGGCTGGAGGAGGCTATACTGGTGGCCTCATTAAAATTAAAAATAAAATTAAAAAAACTCTGTTCCCCAACAGTAATCAATTGTACATAGCTCCTTGGTAAGAGTTGGGGTCTGGAGAAAAACTTTGCCACCTATGACAAAATTTTGGCAGGAGAAATTGTGTTCAAGTCTTTTGCATGTAAGCATAGCTGATATGAATTCATGAGTGCAATAGCCAGGTCATGTCCAGATGTCAGCATCACACAGTATGTTCCCCATCCTTAGACTATAACATTCTTTCTCCCTTCTCTTCCCAGATGTTCCTTGTACCTTGATAATAGTTATAACCCAGGTAGGGGAGTTTAGAAAGTTGTATAACTTAGGACTGAGCACTTAGACTTCTATTCTCAGCCTTTTGACCTGTTAAACATCTTAGCACTGACTGTTTCTCATTACAAAAAGAAGCTTTTGTGACTAAGATTGAGAGAAGCCCAGGTCTGTAGGCACCAATGAAAAGGTAATTTGATAGCATGGTCATTGGGCAAAAGAACAATATCAGGTTCTACTGGAGGCTCTATGACTACCCCACCCATGGCCTTCTCACCAAGATCATGGTATCAAGTATGAAATTTCCTCCTGAGAAAGAGGCCCAAATACAATCAGAAAGTTGTTATCCCATAAGAGTTGTACCATTATTGAAGCAGTGGGTATATCTTACCAGGAAGCTAGTTTATACAGAGTGGTGGAGTAGGTTATCTACAATTTAGAAAGCATGACAAGTCACTATGTAAATCTATTAGTTGGTAAGCTAATTCCAAAATAGAACTTCAAAGCATAAAGTGTTTGAATATGATTACTCTACATTGATAAACAATGTTTCTGACTTCAAGTAATACAAGTAATGTCTTTCTCCTCATACATCTTCTGTTACTGTGAAAGCTAGCCATGAATGGAGACGTTTCTTGTTTGGATTGAGATTGTGGTTTTGTTTGTTTGTTTTCTTCTATGTCTTCTATATAAAAGTTGTGACGTCTTCAGCAATAGTGTCTTACAATGGTTTTATTGTGGGTAAGCAAGAGCAATGGCTATGGCCTATGTTGTTTTGAACACCTCTATAGTACCTCTATGTCCAATAACTTTAATGATTTGCACGATGATTTTCATTAAATAATTCCAGGGGCATTGCTTATCAATGTAGAGAAATAATATTCAAACACTTTATGCTTTGAAGTTCTATTTTGGAATTAGCTTACCAACTAGTAGATTTCCATAGTGACTTGTCATGCACCCTAAATTTTAGATAACTTACTCCACTACTCTGTCATCTCCCCATTCTCAATAACATTCTGGTGGAGCATGCCTTTAATCCCAGCACTTGGGAGGCAGAGGCAGGTGAATTTCTGAGTTCGAGGACAGCCTGGTTCACAGAGGGAGTTCCAGGATAGCCAAGGCTACACAGAGAAACCCTGTCTCGAAAAACAAAAAAAAAAAAAAAAAAAAAAAAAAAAAAAAAAAAAAAAAAAAAAAAAAAAAAAAAAAAAAAAAAAAAAAAAAGCTAGCATAGTATATAATACCTTCTCTTCCTTCATCATATGTGTCCTACTATCTCTTCAATAATATTTAAATTAAAATGTGAGATATAGTAGGCTTTCATATAGCTTTTCCATATCATATCATAGGCTTCCCTATACTATATTGCTATCTGAATCCTGTTCCCATAAAACATATTTACTCCCATGAAAGAAGTGTTTCTGCCTGCACAAGGAATGCTGTGGGCAATATTCACAGCCAGGCTGCCCATGGGCAGTTAACTACACATAATTTTCTTCTTACTGAGTGGGCCTTAAGTCCAATTAGACAGCTGTTGGTTACTGCCACACAGTAAGTGCCACTAATGAACTTTTAGGTACATCTTAGAATTCTGATCATTGTTGTGGATCACAGGTTTCTTAGTTGGGTATAACTATTGATTTATTTCCTCCCTTGATAAATTGCCTAGAACTTTTCAGTTCTATGAAAGCTAGGCCTCATAGAGGCTCTAGGCTGCAAATTATGTGGTATCTTCTACAATAGGGTCTCACTTGCATCAGCTAGGAGGCAAGTAAGGGCAAAGTATTAGCTTATATTGTATCAGGATAGCTTCTGGAACTCCTCTGACCAATAACCCCAAAGAATTATTTTAATATAACTGGTACAAAATTTTTTATGAGTCTATAACTGCTGTGGGGAGAATTATCATCCCAAGTGGGGGAGATCTCTCTCTCTCTCTCTCTCTCTCTCTCTCTCTCTCTGTGTGTGTGTGTGTGTGTGTGTGTGTGTGTTGTGTGTAAGCATGTTCTTATATATGTAGTATATATAGGTAAATAGAAAATAATATTACTGCCTATATCTTCTTCTGACATCCTCAGTACTATTGTTCTCTTCTCTACCTTCTCCTTCTCCTCATTCTCCTTTTAAAGCCTTCCCCCATTCCCCTTTCGTATCAGTTAGATTCTGTTATTCCTTTCTCTAGAGCCACAACCCTTGTGGTCCATTTTCTTTCTTTCTTTCTTTCTTTCTTTCTTTCTTTCTTTCTTTCTTTCTTTCTTTCTTCCTTCCTTCCTTCCTTCCTTCCTTCCTTCCTTCCTTTCTTTCTTTCTTTCTTTCTTTCTTTCTTTCTTTCTTTCTTTCTTTCTTTTTTTTCTCTCTTCCAGTGGAACATTTTACACTCTTCAGGAAGTGTCAAAGTTG
This sequence comes from Mus minutoides, assembly GCA_902729485.2. Taxonomy (NCBI): domain Eukaryota; kingdom Metazoa; phylum Chordata; class Mammalia; order Rodentia; family Muridae; genus Mus; species Mus minutoides. The sequence continues at coordinate 1,169,512 of LR749740.1, read as the reverse complement.
TAGTAGGGTTATGGTGCCATTTCGTTTTATGTACCTGGTATTAAAGGCCAAAGACTCCATCCCTAGGCTTCTTCTCAGGGTCAGATACTGCCCATAGGCACACAGGGATTTTGGGGGATCTGCAACCTGTAGGAGGATTCTTTAGTCCTATGAGTCTTGCCCTGTTGACTTAGCTACTCTGATCTCTAGGCCTACAGTTTCTGCTGCAGGCTGCTGGAAGCTATGGTGCTAGTTTCACCTGTAGGCCTCATCCTGTACCTGAGGCAGGTTCCTCACAATGTAGGACACTTCATTAGTATTAGTTTATTCTTTTACTATAGTAGTTTCCTTCTTTGATTCATTATTGTGAAACCAAAATCCAAACTTTATGAAAGAGACAAATCTCACTTCCCCTGTAAATACGTTTTTTGTTAAAATATTCAGTTTGAAAATTGAAATCATATATAAGGAGTCTGTAGCTATGATCTTAAGTTAATATTTAAGCCAATGATCCCAAAATTTGGCGCCCATCTGAATCTAAAAAAAAAAAAAAAAAAAAAAAAAAAAGCAGATGCCTTTCTTCTTCTGTAAGCAGTTTGATTTTCTGAGTCTGGAACATAAGCACCACACTGGGATTTTACTTTTTCAATCCAGATAATTTTATAAGGCAGCCAAATCTCGGAAGTACTGACTTTTACTAGAGATTTACAGACTTTAAGAAAATTCAGCAAATTCTCTTCCAGCTTTCTCTTCAATCAGTTCATAAATGATTCTTTCTTGCAAATCTCCTTTCTATCTCCAGCCATATAACCTTGGAGAAAAGAAAGGAAATAGTTTCTCTACTTCATGATTTTTCGTAAAACTTTAGATACCTCTACAGTGGGAGAAGGTTCTAGGAAGGATGTTCATCGTGATTATGCTAATCCTGCTCAGCCAGAAATGGGAAGTTGAGATCATACCTCTGGATCAACAGAGATATGTTTATCATTGCTACAAAATTGTTCAGGGTAATCTAAATACATCCTTTGAGCTTGTAAAAATTCATGCAAAAGAACAAGTGCGTTTCCCCATGGGTCAATCGATACTATATAGAATACTAAAGAGTTGAGTAAGACTAAAATAACATTCCACATGTTATTATTCTCAGATTTTCAAGGAAGTCCATATAAATGCGCAACTTTAACAGTTATTGGATTTTCATAGAAATTATATTTGATTATATATCTTCAGTAAGATTTAAATAGTCACTGTGGACATGGACTAAAATGCTTTATAGCATCTTTCAGGACAAATAAAGAAAGTGATCCTAAAGATTTATTGTTTTCTCTTGGAGATATTTGAGGTTACTGAATATGTTGAAATTCATTTCCATGACCTAATGTGAGTTGAATGATTTAATTATCTCCAGGACCTAAAATCGGTTTTTGAATCCTGAATATTTTAAATATTATAACTTGTCCTTAGATAAATAATAAACAATGTATAAGAGATTGTGGATGACAATCTGCTTTCTTTTCTCCTGACTGTTAATTAAACCACTTCTAAAAATATAATTAAATATGTAATTTAAAAGTTTCTGTTAATAATATTAATAATGATAATACAAACAGAATAGTAATATTTGCCAAGAATATGCTACCATAGCTTATGAATCATAACTATGACTTGTAAATCTCAATAAGATGAACATTTTTATTACTCACATTTTACAATGGAAAAAGAGAATTAGAATACTTGCATGGTCTGTCTAGCTTGCATGGAAACTAAAGAATTAAAGCTAGAATTTGAGATACAGCAGACTATTTTCAGAATCTATGTTTGATGTACTACAATGAATAGTCCTGCCTACCTAAGAGTTAGAAATCCAACGTGGTATGTTTTCTAGACATTTCAGAGTATTAATGCATAGTGGTTTGGTTTCATTCCTATCACTCATGTGCATACATTGGCTTAAAAGGAAACAGAATACAATTTTTAAACAGAATAAATCAACATGTACTTCAAAGATAAAGATTCCATTCCAATTAACTACTGAGACATACTCTAATGAAAACATTAAAATATATATGTGAAATTTTAATTAAATCTTTTAAAATATATATGGAACTACAGTTTCTAAAATATGCAACACTTACCATGTTCAGAATTACAACCCTCACATGCCTCATTTTCTCTTTATTTTCTGAAAATCACACTAGCTCAAATGGACCAACTCATCACCTACCGTCATACACTTCAAGAAATCCTAAGGTTATTCTAGTAGTTTGATTCACATAGTGGTATGCATTCTAATGTCCTGAGACAATGCCTACAAATCAGCATGTTCTTTCATAACTTATTGTCATTCTACCACTGCAGAAAGAAATTAGCATTCTTCTTAGGTGGAATTTTAGCAAGCCAAGTGTCTATAATTTCAAACAAGAGTTATCCTTCAAAACGTAAACTGTGTTCTCAATAGAGCCTGAAAAAAAAATGTATCATGAGTATTGATAAGCAGAAAAGAATTACAAGGATAAAGACCAAAGGAAACTCAGAAAAAGATACTGGGCAAAGAAATGGTGTAGAAAGCAAAGCACATACACTTGTTATGAGCACACTGCACAGAAAGGGTAGCCTTCTGTTAATAAAGTAAAAGAACAGGTACATAGTACAGCTAAACTTTAGTGAGCAGTTAACTAGAGAGACATTAAATCATAGCCATTTGCAACAGAGGTTAATTGCTGCACTGAATAAATGGCTTCATTTTATTTATTATGATAATTCTTTGAGAGAGATATTATACTCAGCCCTGTGACAACAAAATCAAGTTGTGAAGAAGTTAAGTAAGCTTTTGGAAGGTCATACAGCCTTGAGGCTCTAAGCATGTCATGTAGTCCCTGGCATTCCCCACTAACATTACACCTTCCTGACTCTAAATGTTCTCCCCTCTGAGTAGTACAGAAATACAGGTATTTCTTCCTTGAATGTCATAATGATTCCACAGCTGTAAAGTGTGAATGTCTTACCTTTTCCATTAAAATAAAACAGCAACTTAGAAGGGAAATTGACTCAAAAATCTTTATTTCTAAGTTGTTAATGATGCAGTTCTTAAAATTTTCTGATTAGGAAAAGTTTCTCAGTATTAGTGTATTTCAGTTCCTGCTTTAGAAGAATATTTAAGAATTTTAACAACTGTTCCAGGATATTTGATCACACTGTGAACCTCAAAATTGTACTGTTTACTGGAAAAAGAAAAAACAAAAACACTATTTCTAGTTGTGGAGTGACTCAGCCTTAGCAAACACCTTTAATCCCTCTGGCTAGAATATAGACACACCCTTGGTACATACCAATGATTCATCCCAAACAATGAACGTATAGTTAGTTTTTTGGAAGAATGCATGCTTGTTTGAAAGTGACTTCTAATTGAGGTGCAGAAAATTAACAAATTAGAGAAAGAGTCATAAATAAGATATGCCCAACTCACAGAAGAACAGACAGGAAGGGGAGGCAACTTGAGGGAGCGGTGCAGAGAAAGAGAGAGAAGGAGACAGTTTTACTGAGAGAATTTTACAGAGAGAGGTTGTAGTGAGAGAAAGCTAGACACAGGGCAAGACAGAGTGAACCATAGAATGAGAAGGAGATAGACCATTAGAACATATTGCCAATGTTAGTATGAGGACAGGCAGACCAATTCAGGAGAAGCTGAGAAAAGCCAGATTAAATCAGTTTGTGTACGCAAGAGTTTTGAGCCAGAACAGCAGACTTTATTCAGCTAGCAAGAGATCAGAAAGTATGCCCTTTGGTTGGTACCTTAGTCTTCTGGGAGCTCTTAGGGGTGGGTCCAAGTTAGTTGGCACTGCTAGTCTTCCTATGAGGTTGCCATCCCCTTCAGTTCCTTCAGTCCTTCCCCTAACTCTTCCATAGGACTCCTCAACTTCAGTCCAATGTTTGCCTGTGAGAATCTCTGCATCTTTCACAGTCAGCTGCATGTAGAAACTCTAAGAGGACAGCCATGGTAGGCTCTAGACTGCAAGCTCAACATAGCATCAGTAATAGTGTCAAGGTTTAGTGCCTGCCCAAATGATGAATCCCAAGATGTGCTTGTCCAAGGCCCCTGGCACATATGTAACAGAGGACTGCCTTGTCTGGCCTCAGTGGGAGAGGAGGTGTCTTATCCTGTAGATACTTGATGCCCCAGAGATGAGGGATGCAGGAGGGGGAAACCCTTTCAGAGGTGAAGGGGAGGGGAATAGGAGGATGAGCTCTGGGAGGGAGGTACCCAGAGTGGGGGCAACATTTGGGATATAAATATATAAAATTATGATTAATAATAATAAATATTAGGAAAAAAGAGATCAGAAAGGAATAGGAAGGGGTAAGCTTATTAACCAGTAAGTCTCAGAGGCTGAAACCATTCTGGTCCTAGGTGAGATTGTACTGAGAAGACTAGAAGCTTCCAGGACTAAGCTCAGATTTGTAGATAGAAGCAGTAAACCTCCAGGCAATTAAATCGGTGGATATAAATTGCATTTATAAATGATAACAAAATAGTCAAGTAGAATGGCATACTCCTGTATTTGTAACATTTGGGAGTCCCCTCTCCCTCTCCCTCTCCCTCTCCCTCTCTCTTTCTTCCTCTTTCTCCTTCTTCCTCTCCCTTTCCCTCTCCATTTTTCTCTCTCTCTCTGTCTCTCTGTCAAACTCTCTGTCTCCTTCTCCCTTTCCCTCTCTCCCCCACATCCCCTCTGATGAGAAGTTCCTTCCTTGATTAGATAGAAATCTCTAGCCCAAACCTGGGCTACATGAGAACCTATCTAAAAATAAACAAAGCTGTAAATAAGAGGATAATTAAATTAAAAAGGAATGCATCAATAAAGTATAGTAAGAAATATAGGAAAATTTTAAAAATAAAAAATAATAAAATAACTCTACTTTCTGAATATGTATCATAATGTATTCAGACCAGAAAGATGTCTCAGTAGACAGAGATGCCTGTGTTCAAGCCTGATGACCTGATTTGGATCCCAGGATCCCCATGTTCAAGGTAAAGAAATAGCTTCCTATACTTGCAACTTGATAAACACATAATCTCTCCCCAAGCAAAAAAAAATTAATAAATGTAATGAAAATATTAAAAATTTTCAAAGACTAGTTTTCAAGTGCTAGTGCTTAATAAATATTGTTTAATAAAGGGCACAAATGACATTAATCAGAGAAAATTGAAAATTGCTTACAATGAACCTTGAAGAATAGAAGTACAGTAGTGTTACAGTCCCAAATTACTAACATCTACAGTTAATTTTATTATTGCTTTTGGTTTGTCACTTAACACCTGGGTCCATCCCTGCATGTGACAGTGATCTCAAAGGCTGGACTGCTACAACTGCAGAATGCTGAAGCTGGCCGCTCTGCCTTGCTTCTCTCTGCAGACTTCAAGTATGTTCTTTAGCTTTCAGAGAAAATGTTTTCCAGGTTCATGATTTAAGTATTCAGGCATTATGTGCTGTTCCTTGAGCCATTCTCTTGGGTGTAAGGTGAAATCTCAGAGTCATTTTTATTTGCATTTCCCAGATGACTAAGGATGTTGAACATTTCTCTAAGTATTTCTCAGTCATTAGGCATTCCTCTGTTGGGAATCCTCTATGTAGCTCTGTACCCCAGTTTTTAGTTGGGTTATTTAAGTTGTTGGTGTCTAACTTCTGGAATTATTTATATATTCTGGATATTAGCCTTATGTCAGATGTAGAGTTGGGGAAGATATTTTCCCAATCTGTAGACTTTCATTTCATATTGACAGTGTCCTTTGCTTTACAGAAGCTTTACAATTTTGTGAGGTCCCATTTATTAATTGTTAATCTCAGTACCTGAGCCATTGGTGTTGTATCCAGGAGTTGTCTCCTGTGTCAGTGAGTTCAAGGCTATCCCACGTTTTTTGTTCTATTAAATTTAGTATATCTAGTTTGACCTTGAGATCTTTGATCCACTCAGACTTGAGTTTTGTGCATGGCGATAAATTTGGATCTATTTGCATTCTTCTACTTGCAGACATCCAGTTAGATCAGCCCACTTGCTGAATGGAGATGCTCTTCCTTTTCCATTGTATGGTTTTGGCTTCCTTGTCAAAAATCAAGTGTCCATACAAGTGTAGCTTTATTTCTGATTCTTGGATTCAATTTTACTGATCAACCTATCTGTTTCTATGCCAATAACATCTGGAGCAAGGAACACTCCTTCATTGGTTATGGGAGTGCCAACTTGTACAACCACTCTGGAAATTACTTTGGTGGCTTAACAGAAAATTAGCAATAATTCTACCTCAAGACTCAGCTTTAGTACTCCTGGGCATATACCCAAAAATGCTCCACCATCCCACAAGAACACTTGCTCAATTATGTTCACAGAAGCTTGATTCATAACAGCAAGAAACTATAAACAAACTAGATGTTACACAACTGAAGAATAAATTAAGAAAATCTGGTATAGCTACACAATAGACTATTACTCTGCCATGAAAAATAAGATCATGAAATTTGCAGGCAATAGATAAACCTAGAAAATATTCATAGAGAGGTAACCCAGACCCAAAATGACCCAAAATGTTGCAATTCACAGACTCAAAGAAACCAAATAACAAGTAGAACCTAAGGAAGGCTGGTTGAATCTTTCTCAGAAGCAGAAATAAAATAGATATCGGAGGTGGGGTGGTGGGAGGGAACAAGGGAGAATGTGCTAGAGATCTGAGATGGGGGAAAGACCCAAGGTATCTATGGGGATGACACTACCTAAGACTCTTAGCAGTGGGGGGATATGGACCCTGAAGTGGCCAATTCCTGTATACATGAACGACTCCCAGTGGAGAGATAGGAGAGCAAAACGACCCACAAAACCTTCCACCCATAATGTCTCCAGCCTACAAGATATGCAGGCAGAAAGACAGAGCAAAGATTGAGGGAATGACCAACCAATGGGTGAACCAAATTGAGCCCATTCCATGGGCAAGAAACAATTCTTGACACTATCAATGATAGCCTGTTATGTTTCTATACATAATTATATAGAATGACATAATTGTTCTCTGAGAGGCCCCACCCAGCAGCCAATGTGAAGAGATGCAGAGATACATAGTCAAATATGAGATGGACCCCAGGAAGATTTGTGTAAGACTTGGGGAGGAGGATTGAGGGACCCAAAGAGGTCAGGCACTCCACAGGAAAACCAACAGAGCCACCTAAACTGGATCGTTTTGGGGACTCCCAAAGACTGAATCACAATCCAAGTAGGAATCACAGGCTGGACCTAGTCCCCCTACAGATATGTAGCAGACATGCAGCTTGGGCTTCATGTGGGTCCCCCAACTACTGGAGTGAGGGCAGTTTCTGAATCTGTTTCCTGCCAATGGATCCAGGTCCCTAACTGGGCTGCCTTGTGGCCTCAGTGGGAGAGGCTGCACCTAGTCCTGCAGTGGCCTTATGTGACCAGGGTGTGTGGGGGTGGGTGGGTGGGGATAGGGTGGTGATACCCAGAGTGGGGCTCTCTCTTCTCAGGGAAGACAGGGAGGGGTAATCAGGGGAGGATTGTGTGATACAGTACTGGGAGGAGAGGGGAGAACCGGATATTAGGATGTAAAGTGAATAAATAAATAAACAAAAACAACAAAACAAAAAGAGAGAATTCAGGCAACTCCTGTAGTCCTGTCAGGCAAAGGTGGCCAACCAAAGTCCTGTCAGCTGCAATGAGAGAGACTACAATATGCAAATATTGGGTGGACAGATGGGAATGAAAGAAAAGAGAAAGAGTTTAGCATTAAGAAGAGAGGTGGAACTAGAGGTGAGAAGATGGAGAGGAACAGCTTAATATCAGTAAGCTGCCCTGACACCAGAGGAAATGATAAAGTCCCAGCCCATGCTTCCACAGAAGGCAGTGTCTGGGTCCCTGTCCATGTAGCTGCCGGGGTCCGTGTTAATGCTGATGGTTTGTAATACTACTCAAGACCATGCATAATTCCCTGGTCTGGCCTGTGGACCAGATAGAAATCCAAGGGCCATGCAGAGCTGTCCCCATACCTTACTGCCTGCTGCACTCTGAAGAGCTGGCCCCACATCTCTCTAGCACTCGGGAAGGAAAGCCCTGTTGGGCAGTACAAAAGAGTTGTCCATAGTGGTAGCCCCCCCCCCAAGGGCATTAGCTTGAGAGAGCCGGCCCTGCCACCCCCATTAATCTGCCATGAGGTGGCATAAGTGAAGGTTCATAGATGATCCCCTTCACCCACCCCTACCCATAAGCACCTCTGGCAGTCTGGAGAGCTGAACTCAACAAATCGAATCAAGATCCCGAGAGATGGCTCTGCCCCTCGCTAGCTGCAGCTCTTAGGATGGTGGGCCCACATCCTGACTGGGCAGCACAGTAGCGCTGGCTCTGGTGCCAGCTCTGCTGATGATGTGGCCTCAAGGGCATGAGAGCAGGAGAGCTGCCCCTGTCCCTTGCTGGCTATAACATTGGTTGAGCTAGCTAGGTCAGTGCTAGAGAGTTCACAGTGGTGGCACTAGAGAGCAGACAGGCTGACCAACTCAGCTACTACCCAGGTCCAGATCTAGGGCTCTGAATTGGCCCATCCTAACATCTACTTCATCTGTGAACTGCTGGAATGTGTGGAAGGGCCAATTCTGCAGATTCAAAGCTGCAGGATCTGTAAGACATAGAGCAATAACAGAATGACTGAGAGAAGTTCTGGTAAGGATTCAGTATTGATGATATAACAGAAGCCACTAGCCTCAAACCAGACCAATAACTCATTGCAAGGAATTATTTCCAAGTAAACATATGTGGACAGAAGGATATACTGTGGGATACACTGTAACATACTACAACCTCCATAATGAGATGTTTTCTATGCTTTTAAAAAAAAATTTTGTTCTTTTATTTTCTTTGGGTGGTGAGGTTGCAGGGGAATAGGGTACATAGGAAGGGATGGGAGCTAAATGGTATTGGGGTGCATCATGTGAAACTCACAAAGAATCAATAAAAAGTTAAAAAGGATTCAGGCAAGTCTGGGGATAAAAATAGTACTTTTCTCCCATCCCATGGGTTCTAAATAAGTTTGAAGTCAGTTTGAAAGATATATCTATTGACCTCAATGTGCCTGAATCTTTGTGTTTAGCTAGAGAAGATCTGAATTGAGCCCATGGCTTTCAAGCAGCCAAGTGTTTGTTAAAGCTAAGCACCTCCCCCAGCACTCTGCTTTACTGCAATTGAGGCAGGGATTTCTGCACTTGACAAGTTCACAGGGAGTGCTCTGGGCGGGTGTGGGGACACACTCTAAGAACCGCTGATAAGGATGAAACAGACGTTCACAATGGTATCAAGCATTTTGTCATGTTATATGTAGAGATTACAAAGTAACTTCCTAATATGTCCTCTTGTACTATAAGTATTAATAACACTCTTACGCTTTTTCACTGCATGAGTAACAGAATAAACATGCTCGTCCATCATCAGAGAATAAAATATCCAGGGACAGGCAAAGATGCTTTCATTTTCCAGAATCTCTTCTGAAGAAAAAAGCGAGTACCTAGCCTACTCTCTGCTGTCTATTGATTTTATTATTTCTTTTTTATTCTTTTATTATTCACAATACTCAAAGGAGGAACATCAAAATTAAACAACTTCTCCCCAGTGCTTACTGATGAGGAGACATTTCAAACCACTCAAGTCCTTTTCTCAGGCCACAAAATTATCCTTTAGTTCAATCTCATGTTAGAAATGAGCCTGATAGTCGATCTTATAAAGAAGTATTTTGGAATCATTTTAGTATATGTGTCTTCTCTGGACATGAATAGATTCAAATCTGAATCATCAGGACAATCTCAAGGTGCAATTTTTCTGGGTAATAGTGTGAATGGAATGATACCAACTGTCAGAATAATTATGATCACAGTCCCACATAGTAGTTTGAATGTGTATCTCATGTGTCAGCTTTGATATCAGTTCTGGGTATACTTATCAGTTTTATAATGCAGTTTTTTTTTTCCTTTCAAAGAGACAAGTTCAACAAGAGCTCTTTAGCAGTCATGAGGCTGGGACAAGGTTATAGAGGAGCCAGATATCTCAGCTGCTCTCCTGTCACCTAGCTCTCCCTGTAATGCTTAGCAAATAATTGTCAGCAAGAGTCAGAGGAGGAATGCAAGGGCAGATGTATGCACAAAATGGGCATTCTCTCCCAACATCTATGGGACTCGGGACATGCTGATCATTGTTCTAATGGCAGCCCTAAATTAGATTCTTGATATAGGTCGATTGCTGGGAAAATCATGCATAGTCTCCCTTCTTTCCTATTCAAAAAACACAACATTTTGGTATGAGTTAGAATATTTTTTTTCCTGTATCTGGAACACAAGAACAATGCTGACATGAAGAAGAAGTGTATTATCCCTTTCTGACAGTCTGAGATTGTCCTGAGGGGTAAGACTGATCCTGGGCCACAGTGCCCATGCGAGCAGAGCAGAGCAGAGCAGAGCAGAGCAGAGCAGAGCAGAGCAGAGCAGAGCAGAGCAGAGCAGAGCAGATCGGGTCACTGTGCTAGTCTCCAAGGAAGGCTGAGTGTAACTAAACAGTCATGTACCAACACTTTTTATATTGTCCTCGACTGATAATTTGGTGTTCTACTCTGACTAAAAAGTAATGGCTTAGAAATTCATTCTAACATTTGACTGTCTACAATGTGTCATATTATTTTTAAACATTAAAAAAATTGTCTTCTAGGCAATTAGAAGTTTCTTCTTATTACTGGTGGTATGATGAATAATGAAAAAAATTAAGACGTATTTGCTGGTGATGGTTTCAGGCACTAATCTGGGGTTTGGGAGAGAGAATTATAAACTTTCAAGAGCCTAGTAGGTATTAAACTCTGCAGTTCTCATCTGCGTGTTTGGTATCAGAATATGTTCCTGTAAAGTTACCATCACATGTGACATAGGAGAGACACTGTTTTATTCCTGTCCTTTTTCTTTCTTGTTTTATTCTTTTCTTTTTTGAAAATACTAACAGAAAGTATACGTGAACTAAACAAGGCAGAGGATTCAGTGAACAAACGTACTAGCTTAAAAATCTTTCAGATTTTTTTCTAATGTCTGCAAGATATTATTAGGAGATTACTCTGCATGTAAGTTAATGCTTGAAAAGGAAAATCTGGCTATATGTATATGTACATTTTATGATATCTAATAACCTGAGTCAAGCCTCTGGAAATATCTAGAAAGGTTACCTTATATTGTGTTACCCTTTTCTGAGCCTTCATGAGAGTATCTTAGATATTTGAGGAGAACAAATAACACTGAATCTTGCACTGCTCAACATGAAAAGAATTATCTGATAAGCTGCACTGGTCATTTCATGTTGCCTCTCCTGTAAGCTCCTGGCATCAAATCTCCCCTGCCTGTTAGACTACATCTTCAAAATGTGAGTTAAAAAAAAATTCTTTCTCACTTACGTTGCTGGTATATTATTAGGACCTCGAGAAAAGTAACTAATACACCTGTGCTTATGTGAAAATCATGCATTTAATTTAAAAGTATATAGCTCTTTGTTCTAAAATTTTCTATAGTACGTCTATTTCAAAGCCCGACTTGGAAAGGAAAACATTGAAAGAATAGGTGCAAATGTGGAAGAGACTCCTCATGCAGGTCCTTCTACTCAATAGCTCTTCATAAAAAGATTCCAGCATCCAAGAATGCTGACAAAATGGACTGTGTTATTTTGTCAGGTTTTTGTTCCTGTGACAAAGTACCTTAGGATAACAACTGAAGAGAGTAAATGCGGTTTTGGCTCAGCCGCAGTCATTGGCTTCAGGGCTGTGACTTGAGCAGAGAAGAGAGTCATAGCCCAGAAGCTTCCTGGAGTGATATTACCCATGTGGCAGGAAACAAAAATAAGAAAGGGTCATAAGAGAAACTAAATTTGTTTAGGGCATGCCTTCAGTGACCCATTACCTCCAAGAACACCTCCACAGTCAGAATTATGGATGAATGAGTGGGATCACTTCACAGACCTCTGATCCATACACTTCTCAATGATCAGAGCCACTATGTGAAAACATATCTTCAACATATGCATGTTTTGCAATGCTGTTAGCCATAGATATATCAAGTCTTTTGAAAGGGGGATATGGGCCAAAGAAAGAAGAAAATCCAAGGTTTTGTGCCTCAATAGCTCAGCCTGTCCACTGAGGACCTCTTGATGATAGCCTGCTATGGTATTTGTGACTTACCATCTCTCTATCCATTTCTTCACATCCTCAGCTAAAACTCCTATTTTTAGACGAATAGCCACTTTTCAACTTCTTATCTGAGTAATTCCTTGTATGAATTTTAAATTTTATTTTATTATTTGAATATTATGTACTTCGGTTTTCATTACTTCTGATTCCTGGTTCTTGATAAACTGATCCAAGCGTGATCCTGTTTGTGTTTTCAGCTAGCTAGTTGGTCGCATTTGTTGAACAAAAGGAACCCCAAAACTCAACATGCTAACTACTACAAGTTTCCTAATATATTGATGATTATTATTCATATTAGCTTTGCCAGAAATATTATTTATATAGTTTGTAATTCCTAAATATTTGATAAAAATACTATAGTGGGCCAATAGTTTTGCCTTGTACTGACTGAAGTTACTACTTTGAATATCTAATCTCTATGCACTTTTCATGATTTTACAGGCTCTAGAGGATTGACTTCATCCAACTAGGGATTGTATGGGTGTGTGACAAACCATTTACCTCCCCACTGCAAATAAAGGATGGAAATATTACTCAGAAGACAACAAGATGCTGCAGAACACAGAGATCAGGGTCCTTTCAATGCAGACGAAAATGAGATTTCTGTAGCCACATTGTCCACCTTTCCTATGGAATGGATCCATGTACGGAATAATTCTTTGCAAACGGCTGTATCTTGGGATCTCTTTGTCCTTTTGTTGTAAGTAAATGTTACAGTTCTTGATCCTGATGTATATGCTGCCTGTTCCCAAAACCCTCAAGTCATGATCTAGTCTGGGTAGTACTTACTGCCTCTTTGCCCTGATTGTACTCATGAAATATCATAAACTTCACTAGGTTTCTATGTATACATGTTTACTTTGTGAAATCATTAGCCAAAGAAGTGGATGTGGCAGGCAATTTTATGGTTATGTCTGGAGTTCAGGACAGATATCAGGATGCAAATAACTTTGAGATGAAGCAATACATCTATGGGAAGAGAAATAAAATGGGCCAGCAACAAAATGTAAATGCTCCAGAATCCAAAGTGAGAAGAAACCACCAAGGTTCCACGATAAGGAGGGACAATTACTGAGGTAAGAAGAAACTCAGAGCAGAATGTTGCCCCTGAATACAAGAGCCAAGGAATTTCATGGATGTATAACAGAGAGGCAAACTCTGTCAAACAGCACTCTTCAGTCAAGTGAGAAGAGACCCATTCCTGGGTGGTGGTGGTGGTGGTGGTGGTTTTTGTTTTTGAGAATGAGGAGGTAACACTTTATTAGAGTAGGTTCAAGAGAGAGTAGAAAGAAAAAAAGAAAGAAAGAAAGAAAGAAAGAGAAAAGAGAAAAGAAAAGAAAAGAAAAGAAAAGAAAAGAAAAGAAAAGAAAAGAAAAATAAATTAGTTGGAAATAGCAAGTATGGATGTTAATCTTTCACCAAGGAAATTCATATCTTACTCTTTTGGAAAGATTTACTTGCTATAAGGCATTTACTAAATGTATAACTTACATAGTAATTAATTTAATAAATTCCTTCTTAACATCTAATAAAACATCTGAGCCATTTAGTCTGTTGTGATGATTGAGATGTATGGTACGTAGTAAAAATTTTAATAATGTTATCCTCTTTAAGTCTAGTCTACTTTTTGATTCACAATATTAAATAACCTCTTAATCTCTGAGCCAAACGTCAACCAATACTTTGGATTGGTTGTCTATATAGAACATTCCTTAGCTGGTTTACTTTACTTCAGTATTGGAACAAGCTTGGCTCATCTCTATTTGTAGAAAATTGCTTTCCATACAGGAATTTGCAAAGACATTTCTAACCACATGTATGTGTGTGGTTGTGTGTGTGTGTGTGTATGCGAAATTCTTGCTAAAATCTACCGGTGCAGGAGCTTCGTTGTTTTACAGATCTCCTGACTTGTTTTTCAGAGATTTGGGCAAAATCCAATCTTTTCTTTGTTTCCAGGTATCAGTTTCTGTTGGCAGTAATTCTGTTTCACTAGTATCCAAGATGTCCCATGCTGGGTGCTCGTTAATACTGAGCCATTGTTGGTCGATTTCAGAGTCATCAGTCTAGCATATCACGAGACAGAAAAATGAAAGGTGGTTATTTATTCTAGGCAATGCATTTCTAGCAACTGACTTGGTTTCAACTTTAGAACAGGTAAATTTCAATGATATTCATGTAACAGATCAAAGTGTTTATGCATTGACCTTTTTGTTCTGTTTTATGTATCATACATAGGTTATAATTTTAATACATGCTTTTAAAATATATCTTATAACTTCAAACTACTTAGTAACTTCATTCTTCTCACATATAATTTGAATGGATATGTAATTATTACATTACAAGAATTTATTATATCTGATTATAACAGAATAACCTTAATAAAGAAATGTGTAAACAAAGAAAATTACTAAACATTAGAGAAAGAATAAAAACCAACTCCCATGCAGTTTACATTAGCCTGTACATTCTCTATTGTACCTAGAAATATCACAAGTCAGGAGGTTTACACAGAAAAGATTTTTGTTCTCATACTTACAGAGACAACAAGACCTAGAGTAGGGTGCTGGCAAGACTGGTGAATGGAGATTTTTTCTTCTGCTCAGCATGATGTTCCTTCTTTGTTTGTGTGTGAATTTTCTATGTTAAAAAAATGACAACAGCCACAGGAAATGAGGCCTCACCCTAGTTATATAGTTAAGTCATTTGTCTTTAATATACTTATTATTGTACTTTATTTAATAATTTATGCTGTATCATATACAGAAAGGAAATCTAGATTTTTCAATACACATGGGTTTTTTTTTAAGATGAAGCAAATATTGTCCATGTCATCTTCTACCATATCAGTCAATTTAGAGAAATTCACACTAGACAGTGAGTACGTAAAGAGACTATGACACATATGACACATATATGCCAAAGGGGGCACTTCTGAGATTGGTAAGAAACATCGTGTCAAATGAGATGAAGAGAAGCAAAAGACCAACACCACATGTTCATATTTATTATGTGTGGACTCTTTCAAATGAAGACTGTCACAGAACAATATAGTAGAATGTCCCATGACCAGTGGGTTATCTGTGAGAAAAAGAGATGTGTTGGTCAAGAGTGTAATGATTTAGATAAACATACCACTTTAGTTAGTGTGATTCAATTATTGTACATTTACTGTATATCATAGAACTCCCTTTTTACCCATACAACATGTCATTATAATTTGACAGTTTCTAATAATAAAACACATAAATGGCTCATACTTAGAAAATTTGTTTCTCTAGTGTATCAGAAATAATACTTTGATCATAGAGCAACAGCATACAAATATTTTTTAATGTCGAAATTGAGGTGCCTGATTGCACATGAAAGCAGTGTGGCAGTGTCTGGATGAAATGTGCTAATGGGTTTCTGTATGTCATAGTGTAGTACAATAATATAGTTTGGTAGGATACAAGTGGCAGATACTAGAAGTCTATTCTGCCAAGAGTGATTGTCACTTTATATTTCAAGATAGCAGCCAAGGCTTACTGTAGTTAACGATGTTTGTTAGCAGTGGCTAGTTGAATGACAATTTAATTATATCTCATTAAGTAACCTTGAAGAGTACTTGTCTTTAAATTTTTTGGATTGGCAATAAGCAATAAGGTGAATAAGGCTTATGCCAATGCAGTATAAAATGCATTTAAATAAAGAATCTGCCGAGAATTTCCATGAGTAATGATGTGGAAAAAGTCTATCAAGCATAAGGATTGAGACATATCCAACAAAATCCTATGTGGGACAACAATGAAGATATAACGGAGTGAAATCGAGACAGCATAACCAGCGAAAGAAAAGAGGCGTCACAACACTGGAAATTAACCTGACAGTGCCAGATTTCAGGCCTTAAACACTCAGAGCATCTTGGATCATTTGGGATCTCTATGAAGCAGATGCTGAAACAGAGTTGGGAATAAAAGAGTTTTATTAGGAGAAAAAAAAACTGACTGTGAAAGAGAAAAGAATGATTCATATGAGCCATGAAGATTTCAGTCATAAATCCAATCACATGGCGCTTTTGGGACATGGGCAAGAATGTTGCGCTGGGCTATGGGAGAAATGACAAGCAGGACAATCCAGAACATCCCTTAGATTGAGCTCTACTTCTGTGGATATCAGGGTACACACAGACAGACAGACAGACAGACAGACAGACAGACACACACACACACAAACACACACACACACACACACACACACACACACTCACACTCACACTCACAAATAGAACTTTTAAGCAAACACAAGGTCCACTGAACAAAAGAAATGAGACCTGCTCAGTTCTGCTTGCAGCCCTGACACCCGGAGGCTGTCGCCTCCCCCCGCACCCCCCCCCCAGCTGCTCCTGACAGTATACTCCTCCTCCTCAGCGGTCAAAGTGCATCTGCATAGCCTTGCCTAGGACTCCTTATATCCCTTAAATTTACAGTTCTCTATGATGATGTCATTGGTTTTTTATCAACAATCACACTTAGTGTCAGAAAATATTTTAAGTATTGCCTTGCTAGTATGGCAATGTCAATTTTATTTAAAGTGTTATATAATTCAAATCGCTATGTAATTGGCCCTGAGCAACTGCAAACACCGGAAACTACTGAAAGTACATGCAGCAAGGAGATTGTCCTGTTCCTCTTATCCACTCCTCAAATGTCTCTATACCTTCATGACCTACTTATCCCACTAGCGCTACCTGGAAGTCTCTAAAAAAACAGCCCAAGCTAACTCCTTTGTTTTTGCCATATTTATAAGTTCATGTGTGCATACAGTTGGGAATTCTAATAGTTCTTCCTGGTGCCTAATCAGAAAGAATGAATTATGACATGCAAGTAGGAGATGCGTGGGAGCAGAAACAGCTGCAGAACTCAGGAAGGCAGCATTCGGTGAAGGCTTTTTGCTCACAGCATCTTCCAGTGCTCATATTGGCAGACACCGTGCAATCCAGAGGGTGGTCCCCTCACTCCTAACTCCAGAGGCACATTTACATTTTGGATTTTGCTATTAATACCAACTTAGCTTTTAAAAAAATGCCATATGTGAGTCCACACCTTATTACTGGTCACCTGTAACTATGAAAACTGGGAATTCTCAGCACAGCAACATAGGAATCATTTGTTGCAGGTCCAATATGTGCCAAATTCTCTTCTTACATTATTTTTGTCCTAGGAATGGTAGTATTGTTTTCTCCCTTTGAGGATGGTAAAATTGTGAAACACAAAATGACTCTATCATAAAGCTGGCATATATCAGGTATGCGATTCAATTCTATGTTTCAAATTTCAACCATTATTTCTCAAATTGAAAATTTATGGGTTTTATATATATATATATATATATATATTTTTTTACAGAAGAAGGAGGAGAAAAAATAGAAGAAATGGAGGAGAAGGAAGGAGAACTGGAGTCGTACTTCCTGTCTACCTAGGCTCTGTGTGGTGCATGGGAAACGTCTTGTGTGAATTTTTTGTTATGTCATGAATTCTGCCTGCACTGGACAACTACTGTCCATCTGCCCTTCTATACTTCAATAGCTCTTTCACTGTGGTTGTCCTCTTCCTTCTTTTCTTCTCTTTTATTTATGTTTTCTTAAAAGAGAATTCCTCACCAGAAGCACCCTCTGCCTGAATGTTAATATGCTGTAGATCATGGTAATGTCTGGGTTGAGTGATACCAGAATAGAAAGCTTGAAAGAGACTGTAGGAGCACCCTAGATGCATGGATAGAGGCTCCGTTTTGATTGGAAGACATTAATTACTTCCAGAGAGCAACAATCCTGCCCTTTTTCTTCCTTCCCTATCAGTTACAATTGCTGCATAGGTATGCTAAGAATGCACATAAGAGCAGAGTTCTGCTTAATACACTTACAAAACTTACTACCTAGCTCAGCGTGTGCCAGCAGGCATACCAGCAGATGGTATAGACCGTCCTTTGATGAGAAATGTGAAATCTCCTATATTAGGTAATGAGAGTTTTCAAGGAAGCATTTTTGATTGCCTTGAACTCAAGTGTGCTCATCTCTCAACCAGTGAGCCAGGTGTCTAACCACAGGGGAGTCTCCTGGATCATCATGTCTAGATTGGGCAAAGTAGATAAGCAATGAAACATATATGACTTCCTCAGATGGGGTTTCTTGGTCCATTTTGCAAGCTGTGTCAATCTGTGGCAAATGATATGAAGTCACCCAGCTGCTTCCTCCCGAATAATTACTGAGAGTGAAATGGTTCCCATTTGACATGTCTTCAGCATTCTGGGTGTAAGCTCACATAAGGCTTTCCAAATACATTTACAGGAATCAATGCTCTGAAAAGAATTTTTTGTTTTGTTTTGTTTTTTGTTTTTTGTTTATTTGTTTTGTTTTGTTTTGCATGTGTGTGTGTGTGTGTGTGTGTGTGTGTGTGTGTGTGTGTGTGTGTATGTTTATTTTTACATGGTTGGGTCACTCACATGAAAACACTGCATCAAGACCTGCCAGGGAATTCCTGCAGATCTATCTGAGGATTCTCACCTGTGCCTGGGATTTTGTCCATTTGAATTCTTGTGTTTTGAATCTCCATTGAATTTGTATTATATAACCACTATAATTATACATAGACATGGGCTCTCCTGTGTAGTAGTGTCTGTGCAGCCTGTGAAACCTGCCTTATATCCCTGCTGGTTCTTCCCAGGCCCTATTTATGTCTTCTGCGATTATGACTGATTCTGCAAGTTCTTTTTCTGGATCTTTCTAACTCTCATTCCTTCCTTTTCCTAGCACTTTGACCTTGATTCTGGTACTTTCAGTCCCCAGGCCCTGTCAGGCTTTTTTCATTATAAATTTTAGCTTTCAGTTGAGTGACCAAAATATCTTTTGAGAGACAATCATTGTCCTATCAATACTTCTTCAATAACCTTTTGTGCTACTTAAGCTGGTATATTTCGATGAGAGGAATGGCACTTACTGGTGTGATCTGTTTCTCTACGAAGAGCACAGAGAGGAAGAAGGACAGAGAGCAACTAGTCAGCCCTGGCCACTGATGGCACAAAGTGATACAGCTTTCCACTGTCCACTGGAAAGACATGTTGTCATTCAGCAGTTATCCCAGCAGCTGTTCTGGGTGCACCATAGGTGAGTATCTATGTGAATGCAGAAGCAAGCTTCCATCACTCAGCGAAATACAAGAAAAGTGAATGCCACTGGGCAAACAAGACTAACTCAGGGAAGGACAAAATGTAAAGGAGCACTGGCAACATTTCAGGCAGTTCAGGACCTGGAGCACAGGAAGAATCCCCAAGAACCCACATAAAAGACCTCAAGCTGGCTTGAAATTATGCCCGAAGCCCTGTTTTTCTCACTTAAAACTTTGTGTGCTGCTTCTAAAATATCTTATCTGTGATGCTTTAAAAAGAGATTGGATAAGGGGTTTTCATTTAAATGTGTTCCTTAGACTACGTGCAAATATTTTACAACTTCACGAAAATATCATGTTAACCTAAAGCAAACAAAATGACTGTAATTGTAATCTTGGTTGTCAACTAAACTGGATCTTAGATCAACTAATAGGCACACGTCTGGCTGGGTTTCCCTCATAGTGTGCAGCACTTTTTAGGGGCATTACAGCTGTAAAGTGGACTGGTGGATAAGGCTGAACATGACACTTTGTTTGCCTGCCCACCTTCACTTCTTGTTGGTAAATTCATCTACTGCTCTGCCCCTGCCATCAGAACACAGCTTCTCCAGCTTTCAATAAAGACTAAGGATAAGTGGCTATCCACTATCCTCTAGGCCTTCATTTCCAGTTTCGGACTACATAGGTATCCATCATTGTAGAATGAGGAATTGCCAGATTCTTAGTCTCAACAACATGCAGATAATGACTTTGTAACTACTTAGACCATATTATATAAACCAATATATTAAATCCCTTTTATACATTTATTTTAACTGTTTATTATTTTAGAGAGCCCCAACTAATAGTGGGACCTTAAAATATACTCTTATTCTTAGGAGTATTGAAATGTACAAATATTAGCATAAAGAACACAGTAGGTTGTATAAGTAACTCACCATTCTTCACTATTTTTGTAATTTGAGAGTAATGTCCTTCAAACTTTAGAGAATAGGGCTTTTTATTGTTTAAAACAATGAGTGGAAAATTCACAGAAATTTCTAATATGCAATGGAGACACACCAGCTGCCATATCTCTGCAATAAGCATGATGATTTTCATCCCACAAAAAAGTTTTGTCTTTGATTTATCTACTGTTGTGCAGTAAATAACACCAGCCTTCAGCGACTTCTTTCTGTGTGACTGTGAATTTCCCCTTGTGAGCAAGTGATGGCTGAGGTGAGAGACAGCTAAACCCTCAGCTAGGTCAAACAACTGAGGAAGTCCACTCTCACAACTTGAGTTAGTCTAGCTGTTGGTAGAGAGCTTCTCTAAGGAATTCTGAATGAGCCTGGTGGACTCTCTCTATGTCCTTGACCTTATGACAGTGTGCTGGCTAGGTTTATTTCAACTTGACACAAGCTAATAATAAGAAGTAATCTGAGAGGAAAAAACCTTGACTGAAGAAATACTTTCATAATATGAGACTGTAGACAAGCCTGAAGGCATTTTCTTAATCAGTGATTGATGTAAAAGGACCCAGCCCATTGTAGGTCCTGCTATGCCTGGCTGGTAGTCCTGGACGCTCTAAGAAAGCAGACTAAACAAGCCATCAAAAGCAAGCCAGGAAGCAGCCTTCCCTCATACCTTCTCCATCAGTTCCTGCCTCCAGGTTCTTGCCCTTTTTGAATTCTTGCCCTGTACAGCATTCAGTGATGAACTGTGATACAGAAGGGTAAGCTACATAAACCCTTTCCTCCCCAAGGTGTTTTTGGTCATGGGTCTCATCACAACAGAACCCTAAGACAGATAGCTTGCTCTTGGCCTTTTAAGAGAGACTGTCCCAAGAGCAAAAGGTCTAAAATCTGCAATGAAACAGAAGAGATTGTGAGCTGACTGTACTGTCCCCAAGTTCTACTTCCAGTATGCTCTGGAGTTAAGTAAGTCACTGCTGCACAGTGTACAGCTCCTGATAGGAAAAGGAGCAGATGTGCAGAGAACAAGATGACCTACTGGTGAGCGGACTGCTGAGATGCGTAATGGCCCCCCGCAAAATGTCCTCTTATCCTTATGCTGAGAACCACATGTTCTCATCTGTGTTTAACACTAGTCCAAAGTTGAGGTGCTCATGTAATTCAAGTTCAGGCTTGGTGCAGAATCCTCAGGTGTGATCCTTGCAGACTGCCAAGCAAAAGGTGCAATATCTGCTCTCTCACACTTCGATCCATGCAATACATGATTCGGTGGGGGGTTGGGAAGCATTTTGAAATCTGGCCATGTATTTTCCTTGACTGATCCTGACATTCCCTGGGAGTCATATTGTGGTTCAAACTCTGCCCTCTTGGTTTTTCTATTCATTTTTGTAGTTTTAATTTGTAAAGTTTAGATCATTTCAATTTTGAACTGCCTTAGAAACATGTAATCTATTATATCAAACTTCTTTGTCAACTTCCTAAGTTCATGTAAATCTCACTATATGACAGCTCACTCTATTAGAAGAGTCACATACAAGTTAGTTCCTCTCAGTGAAGTTGCACTGGGACACACCCTCAGGTCACTAAGGCAGAGGCAGGCGGATTTCTGAGTTCAAGGACAGCCTGGTCTACAAAGTGAGTTCCAGGACAGCCAGGGCTACACAGAGAAACCCTGTCTCGAAAAACCAAAAAAAAAAAAAAAAAAAAGTAAAGTTTAGTGAGAATCTTTATTATCTACAAGCTGCTTACAAGCCTGTGGGTTATTTATGAGACATGGTAAGCATGCCCTTATATATCACTTCTCAAAAAAGATCTTAGAATTTACTACCCTTAGTCTATCTTTATCTTAAGGCAAATTCTTTTTCTGAAAAAACTTCCCCGTCTGGAAAAGCTAGCTGGCCCTCTATAATTCCATGTTATAACCATTTCTTATTCTGCTTTACATTTGTCACTTAAAAAAATATGTCACTTTCTTCATTCAAGCCAGAAATGAATATATGTTGTGGTCTTAGCCAAACACAGTAGGTAGTTTCTTTTTGTTCCATAGTATCATGGAAGACAGTGTTACCAAACTTGCTTCCATTACACAACAGATGGTGTATCTTCCCTGGCTCTTAGCAGTGTTCCTTCATTACTGATCCTCTCACAGCCCCTCCTATCTCCCATCTACCTTCAATTCCAAGCAAGTGCTGGTTCAGCTTTCCTACAGTAGCCCTTCATTTAATGACATAGTTTTACTTCTAGTGATTTATTGTTGGAAAACTTAATGACTTCTTTGCTTACAGCTTGATGTTTCATGTAACCAGGAAAAGCTTGGCTGGCAAGCTTAGTATTGACCCATATGTTACTTTGTGCAGCCACTGACCTACAAATCCAAGAGAACCTCTTCAGTCACATACTGGGTATCCCAGTGCTTTGGGTCCCAACACCTGGGTTGTTCCTTTCCAACCTTAAAGGCACTTTATAGCATGCTGTGACCACTAGTGCTCTTCACAATGCTGCACACAGCTTCCAGGAGAAATCAAGCAGGACCTTCCATGCCAGGTGGACAGGGTCTTCAGAGCTGCCAGCATCGGCATATCAGTCAAAGAGGTCACATGATTTATTGTAGCCTGCAAAGTATAGAATTAAATCACCCCTTGTGCTGACTGTATTTCCTGGTTACTATAAAAAAAAAAGGTGACTTAGGAGGAAAATTGGTAGCACATATTAATGGTAAAGCCTAAAAACCTGTCTTCTAGAGTCCTGTCAAAACTTTCACTTCACAGAAGCCCCAAACTCTATCTTTCTGTCCATTCTATACTCTATCTCCAACTGATGGCATCTAATTCTCAGACATCAGAATCCACTTTTAATCTCAATTGGACACTTTTAATATTTACAATCTTATATTTATGACAAGACTTCCATGTGAAGAGCACACACTACTCCTTCATAAACATCATCATCTCTAATTTCTCTCACACCTGTTGAATCATTAGGAAAATACAGAGATCTCTCAGTCAAATGACACAAATTTAGTGACTTGATATGGTCTATGATGTTCTAGATGAAGCTGATATTTGAAAAGTACCTATGATAAAATAGTGCATAGTTTTTTTTTAATCGCAGTATAGCCATATGCATGTACTACTAAAGAAACTTTATTGCTTATTTTATTTATTTATTTGATGTGTGTTTTGCCATCTGCTTACCACTTTTGTACCTAGTACTTACAGAGACCAGAAATGACATTGGATTCACTAGAACTGAAGTTATAGATGGCTTGGAGCTGATATGTAGGTCCTGGGAATTGAACCCAGTCCTTTGGAAGAGAAGCCAGTGCTCTTAGCTGCTGAGCCATGTCTCTAGTCCTAGAGAAAAATTAAGAATCATCAGTATGCCAAGGAAGGTCAAAAAATGATAGTACTCAGCTACTGTCTACGGAGGTTACTGTTGGTTTTCTGTATGGTCTTCATTTTCTTGATTCAGGAGTTTAAAAATAATTTCCTTAAGTGGTGTTATAAACCTGTTATAGAAACAAAACACAACTTAGAGCTTAAAGTGTATGCTATGATAATGTTTACACAAATAAATTAACATTCCTTGTCTTTAATGTATACTATTTTAGCATATTTGATAGCAACCAAAAGGTGAAAGAATTTTTCAAATATTTTTGTCTTTTAAATTAATTAATTAGGATTCATTCTTTGAGCCCTAATACAAATAGCAATAGCAGATGCTATTTACTGTGTTGTATTTTATAGTGGTGCCTCTTGTAACTTTTATAATTTATGTCCAGTTTCTTTTGCAAACTTTATTTTGATGATATCTAAAGATAATTAGGTTGTCTTAATATTCCAAACTTTGTTCTTTGATTTTACATTTTTTTGAATATTATAGAAAATTTACATTTTTGTGTTGTTGTTGGAGAAGTTTCATCTGTCAGGTGAATGTTCTCATCTGTTCCTAGTTTGTTGAGCGTTTTTTTTTTTTTCCCAATTTTTATTAGATATTTTCTTCATTTACATTTCAAATGTTATCCGGAAAGTCCCCTAAACCCTCCCCATTCCCCGCCCTGCTCCCCTACCCACCCACTCCCACATCTTGGCCCTGGCATTCCCCTGTACTGGGGCATGTAAAGTTTGCATGACCAAGGGGCCTCTCTTCCCAATGATGGCCAACTAGGCCATCGTCTGCTACATATGCAGCTAGAGACATGAGCTCTGGGGGTACTAGTTAGTTCATATTGTTCTTCCACCTATAGGGTTGGAGACCCCTTCAGCTCCGTGGGTACTTTCTCTAGCTCCTCCCTTGGGAACCCTGAGTTCCATCTAATAGCTGACTGTGAACATTTTTAAGTGACATGTAATGTCAGTTTTTCTATTTCTGCCTGACAATAGCATGAAAATTTTCTCATAGTATATCACTTATCTCTCTTTGCTTTGTGTTACTGCCATGGTGCATTTAAAAACTTATTAGAACTTTATCATGGCCAGTCAGCAGTGATGATGACTGCTTTTGCTACCAGCAATTGCAAGGTAGAAGCAGGGGGATATCTAAATTTAAGGCCTACATGGTGTACAGTTAAACTATTAACAATCGCAGGGGGAGACTGTGTCAGTTATGTGGCTGCCAGTAAGCTACTCATACTTATACACAAATTCTCATGCATGCTTCTGTGAACACTGTCCCTTAAAACTGCTGACTAGTTCACTTACTTAGACATGGGTAGGGCTATTTTTTGACCTCATGGTGGTTTTTGTTTTTGTTTTTCTTTTTGTTTTTGTTTTTGTTTTGTATCTCAGGTGAATTCCAGAACAGCAAAGGCTACCCAGAAAAAACAAACAAACAAACAAAAACTGACTCATAGACAAAACAAAAGCATGCAAACATAAACAACAAAAAACTTCATCATAAAGAATATGCAAGTGACATCACAGTGAAATGAAACAGCCCCAAAGTTTGTACATGCCAGTGAACTTCTAGACAGAGAAGCCATCTGAAGCACGTGCTCTTCATGGTAGTTTCCTGTTCTGTGTAGAACCTTTTAGTTAGCCCTCTGCTGTTATTTGGGGCTCATTCTTGCACTATTGGTACTCTATTCCGAAAGCTTTGGCCTACCTCCTCTTTTAGATATATTACAATTTTATTATAAGTTGTCACTTATCATCAGGTTGGTTTTATTTTTTAGGTTATTTTGTTTGTTTAAATCACATTTCTTCAGGTGCTATTTATCTTCTAGCTCTACTACTGATAAACCTCTTTGGCTTTGGTAAGGCAGAACACAGTACCCTGTTGAACTAGACACTGAGATATAAGCTGGCAGGTATTTTTTTCATTTTTTCTTATATAATTTTAAGGCTTTTTTTTTGCACTTGCATTGTTTTTAATCATTTTTGCTACTCCTTCTTGACATGTATTTTCTTTTCAAGGGGCTCTTTTTACTCTCATTATACTACTGGTTTTAAGTGATTTGATAATGATCTTCATGTTACAGTTTTGTGTGAGAGGTTAGGATTATGCACAATTTATTATTTTAATCAAATTTGGAGAAGATTTTGAACAATGTTGCTTTAAGGCCTTTTTACTCCATTTTCATCCTTTACCAGGGAGTCACCAGATAAACCGTGTCCACATTTTTCGCATTCATTGAGAAAAATAAAACTGCTTTGCCACGTCTTTTACTTCATTTCGAATGAGCCTGTGTATAGTTCATTGATATTTTTCTGTGATGTCTAGTTTTCCATAAATCTTATCCAATGCATTTTTCTTCTCACAAATTTATATAACTAGAATTTTGATACATCTTAAAAGCTGTGTTTGTGTATATTTAAATTTTAACATATGGACTACAGTGGTAATATCTTTTAAAGTGCTTGTCTGAATTCTTACATCTGTTTCAACTCTTTTTTTTTTAACTGATAATTTTTCTCATTAAACACTCCATGTTCCTTCTGGGCATTTCTGATAGTTTTCTGATATATTTCTGATATATATATATATATATATATATCATCCACATTGTACAATATGTGACATATTTACCCAGTGTTCTCTGTCAATGCATCCTTTTCTTGGCTAACTGTTTTAAACCTTTAGCTGCTTGGTCTTTCCTGTCTGTCAGCCATGTCCCTTCAACTCTGAGAGCCTTCTATACTCAGAGTTGCCATAACTCAGCCACAGTCTACCAACACTCAAGCAGAACATCAGTGCAATTGAAGAACTCAACTATATTTATTTTTTGCCTCTCTCAGAGATCTCTCTCTCTCTCTCTCTCTCTCTCCTCCCTTTCCCCCTCCCTCCTTCCTTTCCTCTCTATCTGTGTATGTGTGTGTGTGCTCGCACATGTAGTTGCACAAACACATGCACATGTGTGTGCATGTATGTGTGTGTTAGTGTGTGTGCACATGTGTTCATGTGTGTGTATGGGTGTGTGTCTTGTTGTGGTTGTTATTATTGATGTTGCTTGATGTCCACTGTTGTTTATCCCTCCTCTTTGATTCTCCTTCTCCCCCTTCTTTGACAGTTTTGTATGCTTTGGTAGAAAGATAAATATGCTTTTGTTCTTTATGTCATTTGGACTGTATAAGTGGAAGTTGTGGAATTATATTTTATATATATGAAAACAACACCTGCATATTGCTGGACTAACAAAAATGCTCGTGGATATTGAAAAACAAACATGCATAACAAACAAACACAAAGCCAGCAATTATCCAGTGTTTAAGAAAGAATTCCAAATAATTTTAAACATTTAATGAGGAAACATGGAATATGGTATGCAGGAATTCCATTCATAATACATGAATTTCTCCATTTGAATTCTTCCTTTGACAAAGTAAAACATCCATGCCTACTTCTCTCCTGTGACTATTCCTACCCAGCCATGTGAGTCTTCTCTTTTCTGGTTTTTGTTTTTCTCTTTATTCATAACTACATGGTTTGACACAGATTCCTTTCTATTAGAAATTAATAGTGTGATATGTCTGGCTTCCAAAATGAAGATTTGATATAGTTTTTCCAGTCTTCTGTCTTAAGTTGTTACCCAACAGCCTAGATGCATAAGTTTTGCTGCTACAACCAAAATCAAAAAGTATGAACTCAAAAAAGTGCTGTATGATCAACATGTACACAAAAATACTTTATATTTTTAATAAAACTTGTGCACTTTTATTTTTTCATAGTTTTCATATATTTTTAATCTACAAGTATAATAAGTATAATTAATTACTATTCTAATTACACACATAAAAAAAATGCATGTCTGCTTCTTGTGCCCTCTAAGTTCTCCTCCAGACTTACAGATCTTTAAGACATTTTATTTATTTATTTATTTATTTATTTATTTATTTATTTATTACATATAATGTCATATTTTTTTGTCTTTCTTTTTTCCAATTTTTATTAGGTATTTACTTCATTTACATTTCAAATGCTATCCCAAAGTCTCCTATACCCTCCCCTTCCCCGCTCCCCTTCCTACCCACTCCCACTTCTTGACCCTGGTGTTTCCCTGTATTGGGGCATATAAAGTTTGCAGGACCAAGAGCCTCTCTTCCCAATGATGGCCAACTAGCCCATCTTTGCTACACATGCAGCTAGAGACATGAGCTCTGGGAGTACTGGTTAGTTCATATTGTTGTTCCACCTAAAGGGTTCAGATCCCTTCAGCTCCTTGTGTACTTTCTCTAGCTCCTCCATTGGGGCCCCTGTGTTCAATCCAGTAGCTGACTGTGAGCATCCACTTCTGTGTTTGCCAGGCACTGGCATAGCCTCACAAGAGACAGCTATATCAGGGTCCTTTCAGCAAAATCTTGCTGGCATATACAATAGTGTCTGTGTTTGGTGACTGATTATGGGATGGACCCCCGGGTGGGGTAGTCTCTGGATGGTCCATCCTTTTGTCTCATCTCCAAACTTTGTCTCTGTAACTCCTTCCATGGGTGTTTTGTTCCCAATTCTAAGAAGAGGCGAAGTGTCCATACTTTGAAGACATTTATTTTAAAGACTTTCTCACGTCTAATTTTACAGGACTAAAAAACAGGTGTCAAAGGAAGCAACTGCAAAATATGTCAAGAAAGGAGGTAATATTAATAATTTCTACTAGTCAAAGGCAAGGCTCTCAGTTAAAACAAGGAGAGAATGAGCTGCAGAGGATATAACTTGCACTCTGTCTACAGTTGAAAAGATATGGCACTGGATTGGTGTCTGGCCCCAGATCTAAGCTGAATTGTAGCAAGAAGACCTTTGCAGAGGAAAAGATTTCAGAAGGCCAATTGTCCTTGAAGTTCTTAGAGCATTTTTCTTTTCAGTAAAATATGTTGTGTTTTTCTACAGAAAAGATTTTTCAAACGAGAAATAGTAAAACTGGGGTCAAAGTAAACCTAAATGTATATGAGAGGATATAAATATTATTACGCAGAATAATGGACTCACAATTAAATATTTTACAACCATTTCTTTGGGCTGAAACAAATCCCAGTTCAGTGTAAAAATTCATTTATTGATTCAGTAAAGATGTATTGAGTACCAACCAAGAAGCAGAAGTGTTTGAAATGCTTATTCATAAAGCACGGAGTAAAATAAATCAAGGTTTTTCTCTTCAAAGAGGTTATGATAATCTTGATTGCAAAAGCATTATCTTTTCTCACTGAAACATTATATGAAACTGAAATGCTTAAGGAACTTGAGGAGTTGACTTCCTGTTGAATAGTTAAAAGGACACGACCGTATTAAACACATTCAGACACATCATAACCTGGGTGACAACCTTGGGAGAATAAATTTGAGGCCTTAAAATAAGAAGTAACTACTTGCAAACACTTGAATCCACTAACATCATTAACAACTTGGCCTCATTTGCCATTGAATTATTAGGCAATCAGTAAATTTCCTTGGGCTCTATTATCACAACTTCAACAAATTGTTCCTTGAGATTTTCCAGTGTCTTGCAAAGACAGTTGAGGGGGTACAAAGTAGCTGAAGATTTCCTAAAAATATAGATATAATAAACTGATGTTAAAAAAGACTTATGTTTTAATTGATAATGTGTACATCTTTTCTTATATAACGGATGATTGATCTTAAAATAACCATAGGTATGTAGTGAAAATAAATGAAAAAGGAGACCATGAGAAAGAGAGGAAGGAGAGATAAAGTGGAAAGGTTTGAAGAGTTTGAAGGGAAGATAGAAATGGTATAATTAGATTATAATCTCAAAAATTAAAAAAACCACACTAAGCAAAATATGGATAATTTAAAATCTGGAGTATAAAAAAAGAAAAATATAAGTAATAATAAAAAAGAAAATAATCAAGAATGAAACATGGGCACAGCTATGAATACAAATTTTAATTTTTTTTATTAATCATTTGATTCATTTACATCTTAAATGATATCCAACTGCTTGGTTACCCATCCATAAACTTCCCATCCCACATCTGCCCTCTTCCCTCTCCCCTTTGCCTCTTATACCTAAAAGAATTTATATGAGCAGTAAGATTCAGTTCAATTTATATGGGCAGTCTCCTTTCACTGAGGAGACATAAAGAAATCTACAATGGAAACCAAAGTAGAATTCCACTAAAATTCAAGTAAGAAAACAATGAGTTTACTAGGATTGCAAATCTCAAAATGGGAGTGAAGGCTTGTTTATAAGAGCATGAGTTAAAAACAGCTGCACTGGAAACTCTTTACCCAGCATGCATGGTGTTTCCTTTATAACCTTCATTATGAAGTTCTCCTCCATCCCCTACTTAAGGTTATGTTTTTCCATAGCCTATACATTTTAGCACCTCCACAGAGTCAAAGGCCATATATCAATTAAAGAAGTATAGCAAGCCGGGCGTGGTGGCGCACGCCTTTAATCCCAGCACTCGGGAGGCAGAGGCAGGCGGATTTCTGAGTTCGAGGCCCGCCTGGTCTACAAAGTGAGTTCCAGGACAGCCAGGGCAATACAGAGAAACCCTGTCTCGAAAAAAAAAAAAAAAAAGAAGTATAGCATACAGATTGCTGGGAGCCTTAGCTGTGATCAAAGACCTTCCATGATTTTAAGGAAGAGCTATTGCTCCATTGAAATGATTTCTTATAAGTAAGAACTGCTGATATAATTAAAATACAAGCTGTTTTGCTCAGAGGCTCCTACTATACAATAATAGTAAGAGTTCATGTTCATCACATAATAAGAACTCCATAAACATTCTGAAAGTTCAGTGATGATTCATGATATCAAGCTTTTTTTTACATGTATATATAAAACCATACTTAAATGCCACTATTACTAAAATAAAATATTTGTATGATATGATTGTTAATCTTCATTGTCAACTGGATGGGATTTAGACCACCATGAGAACAAAT
Source organism: Mus minutoides (assembly GCA_902729485.2). Taxonomy (NCBI): domain Eukaryota; kingdom Metazoa; phylum Chordata; class Mammalia; order Rodentia; family Muridae; genus Mus; species Mus minutoides. The sequence goes on along the minus strand of LR749740.1, from coordinate 1,138,844 downwards.
TTCTATGAATATGTGTGGAGGGTTAAGGTAAGGTTAATGAGATGGAATGATGGATCTTAAATGAGGGTAGAATCATTCTTTGGGTTGCTGTTCTGGGTGAATATAGAGGAGAAACCCTTCTGGCACAAGCATTCAGGAGTTCTCTTCTTATTCATTGTAAATTCAAAATGACCAGGTATATCCTTCTGTTCCCTCATTTTCCTTTTAAGATAGACTGGTACTGCTAGAATTATAAGCCAAGAAATGTTCCTCTCATCTGTTAGTTGTTCTAACATCTATTAGTTAGTTTTAAAAAGTGTCAGAAAAGCACTTGTTAGAAGTAAAGTCTAATGGATCATTGTGGTGATCCAATGAACTTCTAGAAGACATAATTAGTGACCAAAATCTGGACAATAGAGGCTCAGTTCCTGAGGTTCCAGAGGGAAAGACAGACTGTTAGGAACATGGCTAGAAGCCATTTGTGGGATAGTCTGCCAAAACATTTGCTATATACAGCCTCTGTTTTGAGAATTGGGGAGAAATAAAGTTAAAGGTAATGGACTAATTTATTTTGTGAAGGAAATTTATGACAGAATATAACATTCAGACTATGTCATGGCTGTTTTTCACTACTCTTGTTGAGGTCTTCAATGGGAGATTAAAAAGTGCATCATGGGAAAAATAGGAGACCTTGAATTGAGGTGATAAACAGAGAAGGAGAGAGGAAGGACAAATATCAGTAGCAATAGCTGAAGAAAAATTATAAGGAATCTTAAATTGTATATCTAAAATTACATTTAATAGGTATAAGTTTGTGTGTATGTATACATATATAGTTAACATTGCATTTACCACATGGCTGATAATGTTGATTCAAGAGACATAGATTACCTAAGAAAACCCCAATACCAGGAATGAAAGGCCCCCTTTTGTGTTGTTGCTTAGCATTGTCCAAGACTCTCTCCAAGCACAGACGATTGTTCTTGTCTTGCGTTTCCCCTTAGAGGTTGAAGATAAGTCTCTAGTTGCTTAAAACACCATGTACTTCTGACCCAGTACCAACAGGATTCAAGCTGCTTCTTACCTGTAAGCCTCACCTTTAAGGACTAGCTTTCATTCTACATGTCATGAAAGTGTCCAAAGGAAGGAAACTCTCAAAAGTCCTACAATACTACATTGTAGTATTGCAATACATTGTAGTAGTACTACAATGTAAATGAACTGAAGTAATGATCAATATGGCAAAATACCCCTAAGTTTACATTGGTAGCATACATACATTGGTAGCAACTAGTAGCTTTCTAATTGAATTTAAAGCTCACTCAACAAGAAGAGAATCCTACCTGGTACTAGAAATCTAGCCAACTACAAGTGCTGGTGAAGTCTTAGAACTTAGAGAAGAATTTACCATGGCCACTTTTATTTAATCAGCAAAAATTCTATCTACATTCTAGATATTTATTCATATTCCCACAGATAAGTATAGGTCTTTGATGAAGGCTATGCTTCACCGAATAATTGTATCCTTACATCCAGACACCCTTACAGGAAACCACAACTATAAAAAATAATCATAGAATAGCTAACAATATAGTGCACAGTTCCAACTGATACATCTACAGTATAAATCTTGCACCTAAGGTTCAGGGATTTTTGTGGAAAGATCATAACAAGAGAAACAGGAATGCTGCTATGAGACAGAGAATGAGAGAGAAACTACATCTGTGAAATCGCATCAACATGCTATCTAAACAAGTCATTAACAAGGATGACACCAATACATATGATAACATAAAAGAGCGAAATCACATGGCCTCTGAACAAAATTTTCTAAGGAATGTTTCTCAGAGAAGAATTCAATTAGCTATTCAATACCAAGTGGTCAGCATAAAATTGTACACATACAAATAGCATTATATGGACTTAGAAAGTTATATACATACATACACACATATACATATATGAAATGGTGTGTGTGTGTGTGTGTGTGTGTGTGTGTGTGTAGCAACAAAAACTAGGTGTTATGAATTTAAGGAATAATGAGGGGGAATGAATGCAAAGGATGGTGAGATGAACATGAAGAGAGAAACCATGCATTTATATTTTAATTTCAAAAATAAAAAAAATAAATTTTGTATTTGTAGCAAAAATATAAATGTGTCAAATTTGGCAAGGAAATGTATGTATGCAAGTTTAAACTATTAGACAAAGAGACTTTAGTTGGCAAAGCATCTGTAATTTTTAAAGATATTAGCAACCTGCAATGAGATGAGACAATAGCAAAAGAAGTCCCTACTGTTTGAAATATCCATCTTGTTAAAAATGGAATTTGTTTTAAAGGAGAAACTCAGTGGAGAATACTGAGTTCCCTCACATCCACTTGCTTAGAGAATGATTCTTCGGGATCAGTCCACAGGGGCCAACACAATGCAGTTCATGGGAGCCAAACTCCCTTCGGAGTTGACAGAGTTAATAGCGATGTGAACTTCAATTCAATTCAATTAGAAAAGCTACTGCTTTTTGAATGCATGAGAGTCGTATAATTGATAGAGTCATGGAGATGGAGTCTGGCATTACGGTTCTAGAGAATTGCTGAGGCCAGACAATGTATAAAGAGTTAGCCAGAGTTCCTGAAAATGGACTCTGAAAGTCAAACTTTGAACCAGTGAAGGTGAAAGCCAAGTTTCAATGAAGATGCCAATGTGTTAGAGATAACAAGACCATTATGTAATCTCTATGAAAGACTTCAGATACTGAGAGAAGCTAGCCAACAAGGAAGGTTACATGGTGGCAACTGGAGGAACTGGATGGGAATGGGCCGATCCAAGCCCTTCTTAGCTTAGTTCTGCCATGATGACTAGATACTAGACATGGTATTTTCCTGTTGGGTTTTGCTCTTGCTTGGGTCTGATTATTTCTTGCTGTGTTCTAATTCATCCTTACTGTGAGAGGAATACTTCTTTTGTGTCATTTTATATTAGAATTCTGCAATTTATTTCTGATTTTAAAAGAACTAATTGCTAAGACAATGCTTTGAGTTTCAAATGAGACTTGAAATTTAGGGTTTTACAATATGTTGGTATTGTTAAAGACTCTGAATTTGAAATTAGACCTAATGTGATTTTTCAGTATGAGATGGACATGAACTATTGAAGAGATAGAATGGAAAATTTTGAATTTACAGTGAGGTGTTTTGGTGTCAAATTGACAAGAACTTGAATTGTGACAGTCAATCTTGATTGTGAAATTTCTGGGATTTTAAATCACCATGGAACCATGTCACTGCATGTGTCTGTGAAGAAGTTTGTAGATTGGCTTGAGTTGTGAAGACCCACTCTAAATCTGAGTATACCATTCCAAGAACTGGGATTCCAGACTGAATATGAAGAAGAACACCTCTGAAGCACAGGCATTCAATACTTGCTGCATCTTGCTTATCAACACAATGTGACTGGCTTCTTCCTTGCCTTGATAGGTATTAGCCTCTTGAACAGCAGGCTAAAATAAACCCTTTTTCCTTACATTGATTCTGTCAGGCATATTGTAGTAAATTAGAAAAGCATCTCATATGATATTGTTTCAAACTACAGTAATATCTGATACTGTAAAAGTCTATAAAAAGCTTATAAAATCTCAAATATATTACATAAAATGTTTAACTTTAGATTTGGATATATGCCTATATGTGCATAATGTAGATATGTGTTCTCTACAGATGTATATAATGTGTTACTAAGTAACAATATGTAGACAGTGTGCTAACATTTAATAATTAATAATATTTATTAATGAAATTCTATAGTACACAAAACATACATTTTAATTAGCTTACCTTTTCTTCTAAAATAATAGAGGAATTCTGTATTCAAAACTTAATTTCATTGCTTATTTTTATTTCAGTGTTGGAAACCGATTGATGCCCTGAAAAATACTTATGTACAAGTATGGTGTATCAGCTAGGGTTCTCCAATAGAACAGAACTGACAGAATGAATACAAACTCAAAATGGGGATACTAGAATCACACATACACACACACACACACACACACACACACACACACACACACACACATACACATATACATGTATGTATGAGATACAGTCCTACTGGGAAAGCTGACAACATGATAGCTGCTTTCAGTTCATTAGTTGGAGTATCTCAGCAATCCTAGGTTAGATCTGAAAGCCTAGAGGATTCCTTGAGAGCCACTGCTCCCTTCACATGGGAAACCAAAAGATGATGGGTTCTGACATCAGGGAAGAGCTGCTGTGTAGCAGTAGCAGCAGTAGCAGCAGTAGCATCAAGAGCATAGATAACTTGCAATGGAAGCAAAGGCAACAGGCTTTGTCTTTGACCCTCATTTTACCTGGACTGCCTCTTGAAGGGTATATCTTTCCACTTCAATTAATCCCAATAAAAAGAACCCCTTGGAGGTATTTGTCTTTTTGTTGACTCCAAAATCTATCAAGCTGACTACCAATATCAACTATCATTGATGGATGCTTTGTCCGGAATTTGTTTGATTTAAGTGTGAGTGTGATATATCTGTGAATTCATGGAGTTGACCTTGTAGATTGCAATACATAAACACAATGGAATTAAATGTGGCAATAAAGAAGTTGACAGTAGAGAGGTATCAAGTCAATTAATCAAAGTTGCTATGAATAATTATATGTAAAGTTGTCCACCAATTAATACATAGGATTAGAGGCATTCTGTGTATTGTGGTATTTTCTGATGGTAGAAAATGGAACTGGGAAGGGAAGAAGTGAATGGGATGTTGATGTTTTGATCTGGTTACTTCTGTGCACTAATCAAGTCTTTTACATAAAAAAAATATACATGTATTTTTCTTGCATGAATATATAGTCATTTCAAAATAACATTGCTAAGAATAGCAGAAATTTAAACTAAAAAATTGAAACATTCAGAATTATTGGTCAAGATCTAGAGTCTTCCTAATACTGTCATGCATATTACTCAGTTAACAGGGAATAGATCACACAGTACAATATAGCTTGATAATTATTTGCTTAAATGTATAAAAAATAATAATCTCATGATTAAATTTTCTTCTAAAATTTAATTTGATTATACAAAGAGTAGTTTTACTTCTTGCAATTATTCTTTAAACAATAAGAGAAAAATGTAATTATTATAATTTCTTTTGTCGTAACAATAGCGCAAGAAAAGGTTTAAACTACCATTATAAAAGAGGAAGATTAATTTTGTTTTATATTATCACTGAACTTACTTTGTCTTGGTTGATTCTTAGCACTGGAGAAGGGATACCTTAGCTCTTTGTATTTACAGCAGGGACTCAGTGCAGGCTTGGTGGCTAGCAGTGTCTCAGGCCTCTGGCTGCCTCCCTCTTGACTTCCCTCCTTTCCTTTTATTCACTTTTTTATGAATTACCAAATCAGGATGTGTTAGATTGGGTTCTCCTGTTCCTGGGATTAACTCAAAGGACACTCACAGAACACTTTAAAAGATTCTTTTCAGGGAAGTTTTGGAAAGAGCAGCCTCAAGTTCAGTGTCACCAGCAATACCTCAACCACGTTTTCCACCTTTGCCCCTTCTGCTTTGACCCATAAAATATCAGATGCCGCTAGGTATAAAATGAAAATTCTTATGTCAGTCAATCATTCCTTGAATTTAGACATGTCCCTGGAAAGTAACTGATCTTTTCTCAGGGCAATGTCTTTGATGTTGCTGGTGTCAAAAGTGCTATCCCTCCAACTAAAGGGACCTGTACTGCCTGAAACAGCTAAGTCTTTCTCTGACTACCCTCTTGAGTTATATCTTCCTGTCCAAAGCCTGCAAACTTGGTAGTAGATCACATTGATCACAGCTATTTTGTAAACCATATATGTATTATTCTCTCAGGGATATCTGAGCACCTTTTGGTTATTTCTTTCTAAATTATGCAATGAAATTAAAATAATTATAAATTAATCATAAATCATCTTTTCCAATATTCACAGAATCAATACTGTCCTTCCAACTTCAAGAATTTGTGGATTTCTTCACCTTGTCTTTTATAAAAAATGAAATTTAGTCAAACCTGTTAGGTGGTCAAATGGGATAAGCATGGTGCTTGGAGCTTTGCTGAAGCCAACATCAGTGCTCCACACACATGAGGGCTTCCTCTCTCTTTTAGTGTGTATGAACCAGTACTATCTCCCTATTGGAATCCCATCCCAGAATCTTAATTTTACAGACTCTTCTTGTGGCTTCCAAAGTGGAGACCATGGGACTGTAGCGATATACCATCAGTTAAGGAGACAGGCGGCGCCTCTGAAGGAGCACAATTTGATTCCCAACATCTACATCTTAGTTAACAATATCTATAACTCCAGTTACAGGGAACCCATCCCGTTCTTATAGCCTTTGCAAGCATTGCAGACAAATGGTACACAGACATGCACATAGACAAAAATACCTATCTACATACAGCAATAATATACAATAAAAGTGATGAGAAGGAAAGTGAAGAGAGAACACACACTGTGCCTGACATGGGCTTTTTGAAATCTTAAACCTCAACTGTAGAGACACATCTAGTCCTAAAAGGCCATACCTACTCGAACAAGACTACACATCCTAATCCGCTCCTGATAGCTCATAACTGGGGATGAAGCATGAGAGTATATGACCCTATAGGGGACATTCACATTCAAAGCATCAGAAATATGTATGGATATTCTGAGTACATGTATGTCTTTGTACCATTCATGGTTGGTATACTAGAGGCCGAAAGAGGACATTAGATCATCTGTAACTGGAGTATAGATCGGAGATACTATGTGAGTGCTGAGGTTGAACCTGGATCCTCTGTATAGAAGGAAATGCTGCTTTAATTTCCCCAGATTAAAGGATGAGATGAGAACTTGTGTGAGAATGTGTGTGCATATGAATACATGGCTTGGGTTGAGCCCAAAGTGTTTCTTTAATAACTATCCCTAGGCCTAGACCTTGAAGCTTCTAGCCTCTGTTCAATCTAAACTTCTAAACTGATTGATTCAATCTGGCTTCTTTTGGTTTCTCACTTAATCGCTCTGCTTGGCCTCTAACTCTAGCAATCTGTTCTATTCTCCTGGTTCCTTCTCGTTCATTTTCTAGCTTGTTCTGTGTTCATCAGCAGCCTAACTCTGTAAAACTATCCTCATAAAACTGCTAATCTCTCTCTCTCTCTCTCTCTCTCTCTCTCTCTCTGTCCATCTTACTCTCTGCAGTGCTCTTATGTTCTATACTCTTAAGTAGCCTCTCTTTACTATGCTGTTTTGCTGAGTTGGGCAAATCCTATCTCCGACTCATTCTGTCAAATATCTCAGATTTGTCACTCTGTCTGCCTCTTTCAAACATGGCTGCTTCCTTCTACAAACCAACTTTATCTTCATTGTTTGGGATTAAAGGCATGTATGAAGGATGTGACTATATATTAGCCAGAAGGATTAAAGCTGTGAGACGTCTGCATTTCAGCCACATCATTCAGACCTAGATGGTCTTGTGATACTTTATCTTGCTGGATTAAAATTCTTCTACACTCTGGAAGAAAAAAATATTGTTTTGAAACACTGAGATAACTATGCTTATCTACTTACATATATAAAAATATGAAAAAAGAAATAGGAACAGGAGAGGGGATTACTCATGTCTGCATGCCGGTGGGCCCACACTAAAGCTATTTGGCAAATATCAAGTTGACCCATGTCCAACAGAATAAATGCTATTATTCATACAAGATGAAATTCTGCTTAATTCTCCCCACATTTTTGGAAAACAGATAAATTATATCAATAGATTCCTGAGAACTGTTTTCTAAACAAAGAATTTCTAGTATGTGAAGACACTTTGGATCATGCCATTTTTGTGCTGGCTTAAAGCCAAGGAAAGACAACTGCTGGAGGACATTAGTTATAACTAAGAAACATCAGCATCACCAAAAAGGTAGGTGTCTTGAAAAAGACATTAAAAATCCCATTGAATGCCCCATGAAGCAGATTTAGTATATTAAGCCCCTCATGAAACGGACTTAATAGACCAAATAGTGAGTAAAAATGAGAAACAAACACATGTGAAATAGATATAGAACAATAAAAATATTATATACACTATGTCAATAAACTTGTAAACATAAATAAATTTAGGAGATACACTAAAATATCCATAATGGTACAAGAGGACATAATAAATTGTATATAGGTTAATAACCAGTACCCAAATGTTAATATAATTACAGGCACTCTCTCCAAGTATGCTTAGGCCTGGAAGATATTATTACAAGTAAATACTCTCAGAGAGTCAGTGACAGCATTTACTTCTGTTTTCCAACATGTTTCTGTAAATTAACTCAGAGAAAAGGTGTTACATTTACTATGTTTCACTCTGATCTGTAAAGTAGCTAAGAATATAGTCATACTGAATTTTCAAAATATAAATACCAAACTTTACGTTAATATCAGTAAATCAAGGACTCCAGGGTGTTAAATTAATTCACTTTAATTACTAGAAGTTTTCTATGGAAGTACACGTACAGTTCAGCAGAGTATCTCTCAGACTTTTCCATTGCAAAGATAAATGTAAGAAAACCACACTTTTTAAATAAAAATGTGCAATAATCATTTAAAAATTTCAAAGTTTATTTCCCAGAGAAAATTTCCTTTTTTTCAATTTCTTATTAAATATTTTCTTCATTTACATTTCCAACGCTATCCCAAAAGTCCCCAAAAGAGAGAAGAGAGAGAGAGAAGAGAGAGAGGAGAAGACAAAGAGAAAGGAGAGAGAGGGTGGGATGAGAGTAAGGAGTGAGAAATAAGAGCTTAAGAGAGCAAGGTGGTGCTGAATAGCCCTTTTTATGGTCTATACTGTTGCCAGGTAACTGGGGAGGAGTTTAGCCTGAAGGTCAGAAGCTTGGGCCATTGCCTATGTTACTGCTGACCATGCTTCTCTTGTGGGGGCCGTGGGGGCGGTAACTTAGGCAGGAGCCAGAGTTCCAGGAGCATAAGGGGACGCCTACTGTGTTATGTAAGTGAATTATCACCCTTCGGGGTTCAGAACTCAGCTCAACTGGAGACCAGTGTGCAATTGCCCACATCTCCCACTCTGTTTTTATTAGAAAAGGGGGGGGGGTCACTGATGTGAGTGTATCATTAGTGGTGAAGATTTAGAGTGGAGTGGAAGTATCAGAAGGAAATATATAGCCTAAAGAAGTAGCAGAACAAAGCCAGAGTAGTAAGGAGAATTAAGGGTAAGACTTGAGAAGGCAATAGATTGAGTTAAGAAGGTGGTAAGAGATTTTACAATTAATCAGTTGTTTCATGGGCAGTACAATTTGAGGGTAATAACATCCATTTTGAACAGCAATTAATTAATCTAGATAGACATTATGCTTTCCTCACTATCATATAACTTTCCACAAAGTTCAGCAGCCATTTGGCTTTAGCAAAAGAGTCCATCTGTACCTGGAAGGTCCCAAGTCTGTCTTCTGTGGTTCAGCATTTGTCTTAGGAGCCCTAGGTCAGATGAGATTTTTGGAGGAAGGCACTTTTCATCTGTAGGTCCCAGGAGATGATGCTGTCTCAGATGAATCTGTGGCAGCAGGCCCCGTGTGGAGATAGACCTGTAGAGTAATTATAACAAAGGAGCAGAACACCAGCAGAAGATATCTGCATAGGGTGAATAGCAAAAGTTATGCCTGCAATGGTTTGCTTAGGAGCACATCCCAGTCCCTTTGGATGGCTAAGGAAGAAAATATCATGTTAACTCTGTGACTGGAGTAGGCAGTTAACAGTTCTTCTGTAAAAGAAAACCAGTTATTAATTAAGTATTGAATGATTTTTGTACCTTAAAAGAAAATTTAAACAAGTTGAAGGAATTTTTGGACATAAATCATGAATACTAGAGAAAACAAAAGCATTTAGAAAAACAAGCAAGAAATTTTCTGGGTTAAAAAGCACAATTCAAGTATCCCTGTAGCATAGCACAGCTATGTGACTACTGACCATGCTTCTCTTGTGGGACTGGGGAGGGGGGTAACTTTGGCAGAAGCCAGAGTTCCAGGAGCATAAGGGAACACCTACCATGTCATGTAGGTGAATTATCACCCTTTGGAGTTCAGACCTCAGCTCAACTGGAGACCAGCCTGCAATTTCCCACACATCCACTTCTTTATTTGTCAGGCACTGGCATAGCATCATAAGAGATAGCTATATCAGGGTCATGTCAGCAAAATCTTGCTGGCATAGGCAATAGTGTCTGGGTTTGGTGGTTGTTTATGGAATGGGGCATTCTCTGGATAGTCCTTTCTTCCATCTCAGCTCCAAACTTTGTCTCTGTAACTCCTTCCATTTTGAGACCTGTTTTATGACCAATTATGTGGTCAATTTTGGAGAAGGTACCATGAGGTACTGAGAAGAAGGTATATCCTTTTGTTTTAGGATAAAATGTTCTGTAGAAATCTGTTAAATCCATTTGTTTCATAACTTCTGTTAGTTTCAATGTGGCTCTGTTTGGTTTCTGTTTCCAGGATCTGTCCATTGATGACAGTGAGTTGTTGAAGTCTCCCACTATTACTGTGTGAGGTGCAATGTGTGCTTTGAGCATTACTATAGTTTCCTTAATGAATGTGGATGTCCTTGCATTTGGAGCATAGATATTTAGAATTGAGAGTTCACCTTGGAAGATCTTACCTTTGATGAGTATGAAGTGCCCCTCCTTGTCTTTTTTAATAACTTGAGGTTGAAAGTCAATTTTATTTGATATTAGAATGGCTACTTCAGCTTGTTTCTTCAGACCTTTTGCTTGAAAAATTATTTTTCAGCCTTTTACTCTGAGGTAGTGTCTGTCTTTGTCCCTGAGGTGGGTTTCCTGTAAGCAGCAAAATGTTGGGTCCTGTTTAGGTAGCCAGTCTGTTTGTCTATGTCTTTTTATTAGGGAGTTGAGTCCATTGATATTAAGAGACATTTTTTTTTAAAAAGTAATTCTTGCTTCCTGTTATTTTTGTTGTTAGAGATGGGATTCTTTTCTTGTGGCTATCTTCTTTTAGGTTTATTGAAGGATTACTTTCTTGCTTTCTTTATTTAGTACATTTGTTGTTCTGATTATTATGTGTTGGGAGAAATTTATTTACTGGTCTATTTGGAGTTTTGTAGGCTTCTTGTATGTTCATGGGCATCTCTTTCTTTGGGTTAGGGAAGTTTTCTTCTATAATTTTGTTGAAGATATCTACTGGCACTTTAAGTTGAAAATCTTCATTCTCATCTATACCTATTAATTTTAGGTTTGGTCTTCTCATTGTGTCCTCGATTTCCTGGATGTTTTTAGTTAGGATCTTTTTGCATTTTGCATTTTCTTTGAATGTTGTATCCATGTTCTCTATGGAATCTTCTGTACCTGAGATTCTCTCTCCCATTTCTTGTATTCTGTTGCTGATGCTCACATCTATGGTTCCTGATTTCTTTCCTAGGGTTTCTATCTGCAGAGTTGTCTCTCTTTGTGTTTTCTTTATTGTTTCTACTTCCATTTTTAGATCTAGGATGGTTTTGTTTAATTCTATCACCTGTTTGGTTGTGTTTTCCTGAAATTCTTTAAGGGATTTTTGTGTTTCCTCTTTAAGGACTTCTACCTGTTTAGCACTGTTCTCCTGTATTTCTTTACGTGATTTATTAATGCCCTTCTTAAAATCCTCTACTAGCATCATGAGATATGATTTTAAATCTGAATCTTGCTTTTCCAGTGTGTTGGGGTATCCAGGACTCACTGTGGTGGGAGTGCTGGGTTCTGATAATGCTGAGGAGTCTTGGTTTCTGTTAGTAAGATTCTTATGTTTCACCATCTGGTAATCTTTGGTGTTAGTTGTTCTAGGTGTTTCTGGATGGAGCTTGTTCCTTTTGTGGTTCTGTTAGGCTTTGTCAGCACTCCTGGGAGTCCAACTCTCTCCTGAGTCTCAGTGGTCAGAGCACTCTGCAGGCAAGCTCTCCTCTTGCAGGGAAGGTACATGGAGGTCTGGAGCTCAGCTCAACCTTCTGGCTGAAGATGAAGGCAGGAAGGGACCCTGTCCAAGAAGCTATATTCTGCTGCCCTTGTGCTCTCCTGTGCAGACTGGTCTCTGAGAGACCCAGGAAACAAGATGGCGATCTCACCTGAGTCTTGGGGGTCAGAGCCCTTCCCAGAGCCCTTTCCTTCTCTGGGTCTCAGCTCTGCCTCTTGGTTGAAAATGAAGACCTGAAGGGACCCTATGGAAAAAGCTCTGTTGCTTTTGTGGTCTTCATGCTCTCTTGTGAGGACTGGTTTCTGAGAGACCTTGGGATACCAGATTGCATTCTCACCTGTGTCCCGGGGCCAAAGCCCTCCCTGGAGGTGGACTCTCCTCTGGCACGGGATGTGCCAAGAAGTCTGGGTCTCAGCTCTGATTCCTGGCTGAGTCCCCAGATCAGACCGTCCCTGGAGGCCAGAGAAAATTTCTTATCTTGACAGAAATGACCTCGTAAGATGGACAAAGAATTGGTGCTTGACTATCTGGATGTCTGCATTTAGAAGAAAGAACACAGATCATTATTTATCACCCAGCAGAAAACTCAAAGTTTTGGTCCAAGTGGACCAAAGACATTAACATAAAAACCACAACACTAAATCAAATAGAAGAAAAAGTAAAGACCTGCCTTGAACACATTGGAGACATCTTCCTGAATAGTACACCAATAGCGTGGACACTAAGATCAACAATCTGTAAATGGGACTTCATGAAACTGAAAAGCAAGGTAAAAGATATCATCAATAGGAGAAAATGTCAGTCTATAGATTGGGAAGAGATCTTTACCAACCCTACATTAAACAGAGGAGTAATACCCAAAACATATAAAGAACTCAAAAAATTAGACACCAGTAAACCAAATAATCCAATTAAAAAGTACAGTTCAGAACTAAACAGAGAGTTCTCAATAGAGAAATTCCTAGTGGTTATAAACAGAAACACTTAAATAAATGTTCAACATTCTTAGTCATCAGGAAATGCAAATGTCTCTGATTGATATTCTATTTGATACCCATCAGAATAAATAAGATCTAAAGTTCATGTGACAGCACATGTGTGTGAGCAAAGGAAACACTCTGCCATTGCTGGTGGGAGTGCAAACTTGTACAACTACTTTCAAAATCAATCTGGTGGTTTCTCAGAAAATTGGGAATAATTCTACCTCAAGACCGAGTGATACCACTCCTGGGAATAATATCCAAAAGATGATCCACCATACTATAAGGATACTTGCTCAACTATGTTCATAGTAACTTTATTCATAATAGTCAGAAACTAGAAACAACTTAGATGGTCTTCAACTGAAGAATGAGTAAAGAAAATATGGTACATTTACACAATGCATTACCACCCAAACAAAGACATTATGACATCCATTGCAGGCAAATTGATGGAACTAGAAACTATCATCCTGAACGAGGTAATACAGACCCAGAAATACATTCATCTCATTTATCTAGATATTAGCCTTAAAATACAGGATAACCATGCTGTAATCCACAAACCCAAAGAAGCTAATCGAAAGGGAGGATCCAAGAGAAAATGCTTGAATCTCACCTGGAAGGGAATATAAAATAAACATCAGAGGTGCATGGAGGGAGAGAACTGGGTAGGAAATGGGAAAGGGGATTGGGATGAAGATCAAGTGTGGAGAAGGGGTGGGAGAAGGCTGGGAATCTCTCGGGTTGGGGGTAGGGGTCATCTCTGGGATGAACCAGAGATGGGATGGGGAAACTTCCGGGAATATATGGGGTGATCCTAGCTGAGACTCCTAGTAACTCAGGATATAGAGACTGAAGTGACAACCTCCTGTAGCCAAGTGGGACTTCCTGTGGAGGGTGGGGACATTATCCCACCCACAAAACCTATGACACCAAATCCTGTCTACAAGATTCAGGGATACAGATGGAGCAGATATTGAGGCAATGGCCAGCCAATAAATGACTCAACTTGTACCCCATCCCATGTAGGAGACCCATCCCATGGGAGAACCAACATCTGGCACTATTAATGATACTCTGCTATGCTTGCAGACTGGATCCTAGCAGAACTGTCTTCATCCAGCAGCTGATGAAAACAGATGCAGAGACCCACAGCCAAACATTAAGTGGAGTTAAGGGAGACATGTTGAAAAGTATGTGTGGGGGAATGGACCTTGAGGGAGTAGGAGGGGGTCAAAATAGCACATGAAAACATATAGTCAGCTAACCTGGGCCCTTATAGGCTCACAGATACTAAACCACCCAACCAAAGACGATGCATGGATTGGGCATAGATCAACTATACATATATAGCTTGGTCTTCAGGTGGGTTCTCCAACAATTGGAGCAGGGTCTGTCTTTGACTCTATTGCCTGCTTATTGATCCCCTTCCCCTAGCTGGGCTGTGACTTCCACTTCTCTGAGGAGAAGAGGAGGGGCTAATGAGGGGAGAGGTACATGAGGGTAGAACTGTGTGGATAGGAGGAAGGCAAGCTGAAATCAGGATGTAAAGTGAATAAATTAAAAAATATACTAAAAATAAAATTATAATAAAATGAAAAATTACACTTATCTTTACAGTTTGATAGAGACATATATTTTTTGTATATTCAAAAATTTGCTATGAAAGTTATTAGAAAGCCTATGCAAGTAAAAAAAAAAGAGCCCAGCTATTGCTTCTAGATATCTTGATGATATATCTAAAAAACAAAGGGAATAAGCAAAAACAGTTATTGAAATGAACTAGTCTTCAGCAAGATTGTTTGATCGACAAAGCAGCCCAAAGGCAGTATCGTCAATAAGCCAAGACCAAAGACAATATAATGGAGAAGGTAATCTCACACCATTCCATCGAAGAATAGCTTATCATAAAACAAATGTTGTCTATAAATAGTGAATGTCATTAAGAGGAAGGAAAAAGAATTTGTAAAATAAGGCATTAGCATATAGAGATTTTTTCTTACTTGATTGTTTCATTATATACATATATGATATACATATCATATATGTATATAATGAAATATGAGTATATATATATATATATATATATATATATATTTAATTATAAGTATAATTAATGCTATCCACGTGTGTATGTACATAGGGCCATCCACGAGATCATATGAATCCTATTCTTAGCCATTTGCTAAAAAAAAAAGAAAAAGAAAAGGAAAGAAAGAAAGAAAGAAAGAAAGAAAGAAAGAAAGAAAGAAAGAAAGAAAGAAACTCTCCCCCAAGAAAATATCAACTACTGATAGCTCTTGGCATTCATTTGTTTTGTGTTTGTTTGTTTTTTGTTTTGTTTTGTTTGTTTTATTTTGTATAGTAAGGATAAAAATTCTTTGATACTTTATCAGATGTATAATTGGTGAATTATTTTTTTAAATTCTGTAGACTACTTTATTGTTTGCATGAAAACGTTTTAATTCTTATGCTATTGATATTTTGTTTAGAAATTCCTTTCATGTGACAATGAATACAAGCCTATTCTTCACAATTTCAATTAGTGTCTGGTCTAATTTTGAACACCTTTATTAATTTCAACATTTACTAACTTCTATAAATTTGTTGTTATGATATATTCTCTTGCTTTTTATTAGCTGTTCTAAGACCATTTCTGGGTACTCTTGGGTATAGTTAACTCTATATACTGAAGATATTCTTATAGAGCCTGCAAATAAGTTGAATTAGACAGAAATTGCTTAAATTTGTTTTCATTAATTCATTCATCTGTGTGGGCTTTAATAATAGTCATTGAGGCACCTATTCATGTGCTCTTTATGGTCCTTGAACATTTTTGTATTTGCAACTTTGAAGTTCTTGTCTTCTGCTTCAGCTAAACTGTTTTCCTAGCACCTCGTAGGTCTTTCTCCAAAACTTTTGTTTTGACAGTAGGCTGACGTATTCTGAAGGAGGCATATTGTCTTGATTAGTCATGTTTGTGTTTTTATGCTAGGATCCACCATCTGTATTTATGACACTTGAAGTGTTTCTTAATGTAGATGTCTTGTCTTGCCTTTGTTTCAGGGGTTTTCCAGCCAAGTGTTTCAGCTCTGGGGTTCCTGTTAAAGAACAAATCTATGTGTCTGTGGGAACTTATAAAAAGAACAGAGTGGGGTTAGTAAGTGGAGGCAGAATTATGCAGATCTTTGTTCTGTAATAGGAGACAAGCCTCAAAAAATTGAAATGTTGAGGTATATCATCATAGTACATCATTGAACGATAATGAACTTTGCAATAGTAAATTAAATTTTTTATTTTTATGTTGAATTTAGTTTGTGAGTATTTGCTTAAGTTCTTATTTTTATCTATGTACATTGGAAAGATTTGTCTACATTTTTTTAACGTGATAACTTATCTGGATTTACTAATGAAATAGTATGTGTTTTAAAAAGTGATTTAGAAAACATCTTTCACATTAATATTTGTTGAATCATTTCTTGTATTAAGATTGGTTCTACAATTGGTTCTACCTTGAAGTTCTAGTAGAATTCTGGATTGAACTCATTTTGTCCTGGGCTTATTTTTGTAGGGATTTTAAAAATCACCATGTCAATTTCAATTCTAATTATAGATATTTTTCAGATTATTTATTTATTCTTGGTTTAATTATGGTATGTTATATGCAATTAGCAATTCATTATTTTTTTCAAGTTTCCCAATTTAAGGTATTTATGACTTCATGATTTCCTAAATCTTATTAGTACATATGGACATATCTTTATGTTCAACTCTATTTTTTTAAAATGTATATCTTCTTCCCCCTATTTTAGCTAACTTATCGAAGAGTTTGTCATAAAATTTTATCTTTTCAAAAAAACTAGTCTTCCTTTTAATATTTTTATATTGCTCTTATTTCTATTGCTGTGATTTTTTTTTTGTTCTGATTCTTCTTATCTACTGATATTAGGTTTAGTTTGTTCTTATTTTACCATGGACTTCACATACAAAATTAATTTATTTATGGTTTTTTAATTTTTGAGATATAGTGCATTTAAACTTTATCTTAGAAGACCTTTCATTGTATCTCATAGATTTTTGAGGTGTGTATCCATATTTTGATTTATTTCTAGATGTTTTTTTAATTTTAATCTTAATTTCTCTTAATTTCTTCTGTGACACATATGTCATCCAATACTGTTGTGCATTCATCAAAAATTTATGTGTTGTCTACTGCTCTTGGTATCTAGGTTTATTACACTAGTATCAGATAAATAGCTATGTTATTTCAGTTTTTATGTTTTTTTTTTTATACTTTCTCTGTAACATACTGCTTTGAACAGTTCCTTGAAGCGATGATAAAAATACTTATTCTTTAGTGTTTGTGTGGAATTCTTTGTAGATGTGTGTTAGATCAACTTGTTTTATGATGTCATTTAACTACAGTCTCTCTCTCTCTCTCTCTCTCTCTCTCTCTCTCTCTCTCTCTGTCTCTCAGGGATCTTGATGATTTTTTGTATTTGGTGAGAGTAGGTTTTATAATTACTACTATTATTATGTTGTTTTAATCTATGACTTTACATCCAGTAGAATTTATGATATGAAATTGGGCATGCCTATATTTGGTACATATCTGTTTGGAGCTATAATATACTTTTGACTTATAATTCCATTGATGAGCACAAGTAACTGTGCTGGCCAATCATGGTTGCCCAATGGATTGTATCTGGAATCAAATGAAACACAAGCCAGTGGGGTACTGGGAGATTTCTTTTTCTTTCTTTCTTTCTTTCTTTCTTTCTTTCTTTCTTTCTTTCTTTCTTTCTTTCTTTCTTTCTTTTTTACATTTTTTATTAGATATTTTCTTCAATTTCATTTCAAATGCTAACCCAAGTCCCCTATACCCTCCCCCTCTGCCTTGCTCCCCAACCCACTCATTTCCACTTCCTGGCGCAGGCATCCCCCTGTACTGGGGCATATGATCTTCCCAAGACAAAGGACCTCTCCTCCCATTGATGGCCAACTAGGTTATCCTTTGCTACATATGCAACTAGAGATACAGTTTTCTGGGGTACTGGTTAGTTCATATTATTGATCCTCCTATAGGGTTGCCGACTCCTTTATCTTCTTGGGTACTTTCTCTAGCTCCTTCTTTAGGAGCCCTGTGCTCTATTCAATAGATGACTCTGATCATCCACTACTGTGTTTGCCAGGCACTGGCATAGCTTCACAAGAGACAGTTATATCTTGCTGGCATATGCAATAGTGTCTGGGTTTGGTGGTTGTATATTGGATGGATCTCAGGGTGGGGCAGTCTCTGGATGATCCTTTCTTCCATCTCAGCTCCGAAATTTGTCTCTGTAACTCCTTCCATGGATATTTTGTTCCCCATTTTAAGAACAAACTATTCACATTTTGGTCTTCCTTCTTCTTGAATTTCATGTGCTTTGCAAATTGTATCTTGGGTAGTATAAGTTTCTGGGTTAATATCCACTTATCAGTGAATGCATATCATGTGTGTTCTTTTGTGATTGGGTTACCTCACTCAGGATGATATCCTCCAGATTCTTCCATTAGCCTAAGAATTTCATAAATTCATTGTATTTAATTGCTGAGTAGTACTCCATTGTGTAAATGTACCACATTTTCTGTATTCATTCCTCTGTTGACAATCATCAGGGTTCTTTCCAGCTTCTGGTTATTATAAATAAGGCTGCTATCAGCATAGTGGAACATGTGTCCTTATTACAAGTTGGAACATCTTCTGGGTATATGCTCAGGAGAGGTATTGCTGGATCTTCCAGTAGTACTATGTCCAATTTTCTGAGACACCTCCAGACTGATTCCCAGAGTGGTTTTACCAGCTTGCAATCCCACCAGCAATGAAGGAGTATTCCTCTTTCTCCACATCCTCCACAGCATCTGCTGTCACCTGAATTATTGATCTTAGCCATTCTGACTGGTGTGAAGTAGAATCTCAGGGTTGTTTTGATTTGCATTTCCCTAATGATTAAGGATGTTGAACATTTTTCAGGTGCTTTTCAGCCGTTTGGTATTCCTCGGTTGAGAATTCTTTGTTTAGCTCTGTACCCCATTTTTAATAGGGTTATTTGATTTTCTGGAGTTCATCTTTTTTAGTTCCTTATGTGTATTGGATAATAGTACTCTATCTGATTTAGGAATGGTAAAGATCCTTTCCCAATCTGTTGGTGGCCCTATAGTCTTATTGACAGTTTCTTTTGCCTTATAGAAGCTTTGCAATTTTATGAGGTCCCATTTGTCTATTCTTGCTTTTACAGCATAAACCATTGCCCTTCTGTTCAGGAATTTTTCCTCTGGCTGTATATCTTCCAGGCTTTTCCCCACTTTTTCCTCTATAAGTTTCAGTGTTTCTGGTTTTATGTGGAGTTTTTTGATCCACTTAGACTTGACCTTAGTATAAGGAGGTAAGAATGGATCAATTTGCATTCTTCTACACAATAACCACCAGTTGTGCCAGCACTACTTGTTGAAGATGCCTTATCATTACCAGTTGTTGAAGATCCTGCATCACCCTTTCCACTGGATGATTTTATCTCCCTTGTCAAAGATCAAGTGACCATAGGTGTGTGGGTTCATTTCTGGGTCTTCAATCCTATTCCACTGATCTACCTGTCTGTAGCTGTACCAGTACCGTGCAGTTTTTTTGTTTTTTGGTTTTTTTTTATCAAAATTGCTCTGTAGTACAGCTTGAGGTCAGGCATGGTGATTCCACCAGAGATTCTTTAATTGATGAAAATAGTTTTTGCTATCCTAGGATTTTTGATATTCCAAACGAATTTGCAAACTGTCCCTTCTAACTCAGTGAAGAATTGAGTTGGGATTTTGATGGGGATTTCATTGAATCTGTAGATTGCTTTCGGCAAGATAGCCATGTTGACTATATTAATCTTGCCAATCCATGTGCATGGGAGATCTTTTCATCTTCTGAGATCTTCTTCTATTTCTTTCTTCAGATACTTGAAGTTCTTATCATACAGATCTTTTACTTCCTTAGTTAGAGTCACGCCAAGGTATTTTAAATTGTTTGTGAATATTGTGAATGGTGGTGTTTCCCTAATTTCTTTCTCAGCTTCTGAACTTGAGATTCTGGGTGTGTCAGAGTTCTTTGTAGTCAAGCATCCTCTGAGAGCCTGAGATCCTGGTGTGACCAAGCTCCTGTTATCCTCGGATCTTGGAATTCTAAGATCCTGGGTGTGTTATAGTGCCTGGAAGTGTTGTCTCTTCTGAGGACCCTGGAGCTGTCTCATCTGTTCCAAACCATCATATACCAGTACTGATCAGAAGGAACTGGAGCCTCTGGTCAGGCAGGGCTCCCATGTCCTTGCTCCTGCTGTCACAGGCCTGTCTCAACTGGTTTGGAACAAATGTTGTGTTCCACTCATCAGTGATCCTTAGATCGCGTGGAGAGTCCTCTGGGTATTGTGGGGCTCTCCGGCAATTTGTGCCCAAAGTGACCGGGAGCTGGCGCTGACTGGGAGGTGGCGCTGACCGGAAGGGACTTGTGCCCTGGTCAGGCAGGTTTTCTGCTTCCCTGCTGCTGGCTCAGGTCCCGCACCATTGGATTGGAACAGATGTTGTGTTCCACTCACCAGTGATCCTAAGATCCTGTACAGAGTCCTCTGGGGGCCTTGGAACAGTCTGCTGATTTGCGCCCAAGGCAACCTGGAAGAGCTGGCGTTGACTGGAAGGGAAGATTTCTTGATTAGATTATTTGAAGCATAAGTCCCTACCTAAATGTAGGGCAGCACCTTCTAATGGCAGTCTAGACAAAAGAACTTGGAAGAAGAAAACTTGGGTTTCTTTCTTTCTTTCTTTCTTTCTTTCTTTCTTTCTTTCTTTCTTTTCCTGCTTCCCTTCAATTTCAGTAGTTAGATCATTTATTCTGTTACTGAAACCTTTTTTTTTTCTTCCCTGATATTAGACTGACTGTTTTGAGCTTCTTCCATAGAATGAAGAGCATCAGCTATCTATGAATTTCTAGGCCACCTGTGCCAAACTAGTAATGCTAAGTCATCTATTCTTGTAAAATGTTTTACCAGATTTATGACCTCTCCAATATGGGCTACCTGTTGCTTGTCTAACAAGATCCTACCCTGAAAGACAATCCAATAAAACCAAGAACAATTTGTATTCTGTTTCTTTATAGAACCATTAGTAAAGTACATTTATCTCTTTGATGATTTTTGATTTGAAATCTATTTTGCCAGATATTTAAATACTTACACATTCATGCTTCTTGGTTCCACTTGTTTAGAATACCTTTTTAATACCAATTTTTCCTAAAGAAATGTCTGGTTTGGTAGTACAGTGTCTTCCTTTGAGGCAGTAAAAAGATGGATTTGATTTCAAATATAATCTCCTAACCTATATTTTTTTAATTGAGGAACTGAAAAGACTAATAGTCAGATATAATTAAAATATGTGTGTTAATTCTGTCATTTTTGGTTTTGTGGTGTTTTCTTAGCTCAGATATGTTCTTGGTATTTAATTAATTATCCTAATATTGAAATGATATCTTTGTTAGGTTTATTTTCTTCCTCAAACTTTAAATATTACTTCTAATATATTCTGTAAAATTGCATGTTTGCAATTTTTTCATAAATTTTTTTATTTAGCAGACCTTGGGAGCTGGCTCTTCACCTGGTCCCAAAAACATCCAGAGGAAGCTAAACTCCCAGGTACTCTAACACGCCCAGGATCACAGATGAGGAGGCCAAAACATCTACCCAAACACCAAGAGTAACTGGGACTCCCAGGAATCCAGGGACACAGGAACCCCGACACAGCAAGTTCCTTCCAGTTTGAACCTGCAACCCGGAGCAGACCTGGCGGGCTGGCTCTGAATATACTCCTATAACACCCAGCTGGTTTCCTATGCCTAAGTGCTTCAAAATGCCCAGGGTCACAGGAAAGACCACAATATCTGCCCTCAAACCTGGAGTAATTTGGTCCCCTAGGATCCAAGGATGCAGAGCGCCATGCCCAGCTAGTGGCACAGGTTCATTCCAGTCTGAACCTGCATCTGGATCAGACCTTGGGGGCTGGCTCCGCACTCAGTCCCACCACACTCAGAGGAAGCTCAATTTCCACATACTCTGAAATGCCCAGGACCATGGAATCACAGAGGAAGCTCCACTCACAGAAGATCAGAAACACCCATGAGCACTGGAGCTCTGAAATACTCAAGATCATAGTTGAGGCCATAACATCTTTCCCAACACCTAGTGTAACTGGGACACCCACAGCAACCAGAGAAATATAAACCCTGCCTAGCCAGAGGCACAAATTCCATCAAGCTTAGACCTGTGCCTGGAGCAAACCCAAGGCTCTAGCTCCCTACCCACTCCTTCAATACCCAAAGAAAACTTGACTCCTAGGAGGTCAGAAACTATGAGATCTCAGGATCTTGGTCACACCATGATTTCAGGATCCCAGGCAGCTTGACTCTAAGGTGCTCAGACACACCCAGGATTTCAGGATCCCAGGATCCCAGAATAACAGCATCATAGAAATAGCTGGACTCTGCAGAGTTCCGACACAAGCAAGATCACAGGAAGGACAGGTTCCAGTCAGAGGAAGCAAGGGCAGGTAGCACTAGAGATAACCAGACTGTGAAAGGCAAGCACAAGAACATAAGCAACAGAAACCAAGCTTACTTGGCATCATCAGAAAAAAAGTTCTCCCACTACAGCAAGCCCTGGATACCCCATCAGAAAAGGAAGATTTACATTTAAAAATCATTTCTCACGGTGATAATAGAGAACTTTAAGAAAGATATAAATAAGTCCTTTACAGAAATACAGGGGAACACAGGTAAACAGGTAGAAGCCCTTAAAAAGGAAAACTAAAAATCCCTTAAAGAATTACAGGAAACCACAACCAAACAGATGAAAGAATTGAAAACAAACACAAAAACAAACAAACAAACAAAAAAATTCAGGATCTAAAAATGGAAGTAGAAACAATAAAGAAATCACAAAGGGAGACAAATCTGCTAATAGAAAACCTAGGAAAGAGATGAGGAAACATAGATGCAAGCATTAGCAACAGAATACAAGAGACAGAATAGAAAATTTCAGAGGCAGAAGATATCACAGAAAACATTGACAAAACAGTCAAAGAAAATGGAAAAAACCAAAAGTTCCTAACCTAAAACATCCAGGAAATCCAGGACTTGGTGAGAAGACCAAACCTAAGGATAATGAGTATAAAAGAGAGTGAGATTCCCAACTTAAAGGGCCAGTAATATCTTCAACAAAATTATAGAAAAAAGCTTCCCTAACCTAAAGAAAGAGATGCCCATGAACATACAAGAAGCCTACAGAACTCCAAATAGACTGGACCAGAAAAGAAAAGAAGTTCCTCCTGTCACATAATAATCAAAACACCATATGCACAAAATAAAGAAGGAATTTTAAAAGCACTAAGGGAAAAATGTCAAGAAACATATAAATTCACACCTATCACAATTACATCAGACATCTTACCAGAGAATCTAAAAGCCTGAAGATACTGGACAGATGTCATACAGACCCTAAAAGAATACAAATGACAGTGTAGGCTACTATATCTGACAAAACTCTCAATTACCATAGATGGAGAAAACAAGATATTCCTTGACCAAACCAAATTAACACAATATCTTTCCACACTACAAAGGATAATAGATAGAAAACTCTGGCAGTGGTGGTGCATGCCTTTAATTCCAGTACTTGGGAGGAAGAGACAGAGAGACAGGCAGATTTCTGAGTTCGAGGCTAGCCTGGTCTACAGATTGAGTTCCAGGACAGCCAGGGCTACACAGAGAAACCTTCTCTCAAAAAAAAAAAAAAAAAAAAAAAAAAAAAAAAAAAAAAAAAAAAAAAAAAAAAAAAAAAAAAAAAAAAAAAAAAAAAAAAAAAAAAAAAAAAAAAAAAAAAAAAAAAAAAAAAAAAAAAAAAAAAAAAAAAAAAAAAAAAAAAAAAAAAAAAAAAAAAAAAAAAAAAAAA
>LR749740.1:985274-1100803 GCA_902729485.2 Mus minutoides | reverse complement strand
CAGCTGCATGTGTATTAGAAGATGGCCTAGTTGGCCATTATTCTGGAGGAAAGGCCCCTGGTCTAGCAATGTTTATATGCCCCAGTACAGGGGAATGCCAGGGCCAAATAGTGGGAGGGGAAGGGTAGGGGAGCAGGGCGGGGGGTGGGTATCAGGGACTTTTGGGATAACACTTGAAATGTAAATGAAGAATTTCTCTAATAAAAAACTACTTTTAAAATGGGTTCCTATGTTTCATACTCTTTACAAAAAAAAAAAAAAAGACATGTGAAATAATCCATTATTTATTGTCCTTGTCAAGAATCGCTTTACCTCTATCACTGTGAGAGGAATCCTACTCATGTCACAATGGTTCCTATGGTAAACAGGAGGAAAAGGGTGAGAGGGATGCATGACTGAAGGAGATGAGGGAGCCTGTAGGGATCTGACCTCCACTCTCTGCATGTTTGCTAGAGCTGAGAAGCCTGGTGTTCCTCTGGGATTTCTAACAGTTGGAGTGAGCATGGGGAAGGGGCTGCCTCTGACTTTTTGGTTAGTTTGGGTGACCTTTTTCCTCCTAGTGGGTTGCCTCATCCAGCCTTGGTGTGATGGTATGTGTCTGGTCTTACTGTAGCTTCTTGTGCCATGTTTGGTTAATGTTCCCGGGTAGCTGGCTCTTTTCTGAGTGGAAGTGGATCTTGGCCAAAGGGAAAGTGGAAGGAAGAGATGGGGGAGGGGAGAAAGAGGAAACCCCACTTGGGATATGTATGTGAGAGAATCATAAAAATGAGTACCTGTGATGGAGTCAGAAAATGTTGTGATATTTGGTTGCCGGCAGCCTTTGAGACACAGTGCCCTTCTGCCTTCCTTGTTCTACATTACCAAAGGTTCCAGTGCCTCTGTGGCTTGCCAGTAAGAAGTTCAAAGCACGGAACCCTGCCATTTGTATGCAAGCCTCATTGTATGTGAGCTCATTAAACCTAAGAATGCCTAGGTCACTTATGCTTTACTTTTCTGCGGCAGCTATTTTCAAATCTATGAGATTTCCTGACCTCCCAAAAGGCCTTACTATGTAAAGAGCAAGCTTTTCATACCCTCTTAGGCATATGGTATCATCTGTTCCAATATTTGACTCCATTTCTAGGTGAAGTCTTTCTTCCCATTCCTGTGGGCAACCATAAGGAGCTGTCATATGCATTCATGGATACATATGAATGGGTCCTCTGTCAGATGTGACATTAGCCATAACCAGTAGACTAACCAGCAGTGTAAAAGCACATTCCATATGTGAACAGAGTATGGAGTTTCTAATTCATATGAGGGTCTGGCAACGTTTGCAAGACGATCTCCTTCCGCATGGGCACCTGGTCCCCTGTCTTTACATGGTAAGCTCCTCTGACATTTGTGCCATCTCTACACTCGGAGCCTAGAAATAGCTTATGCTTCTCTCTGTCTCTCTGTCTCTGTCTGTGTCTCTGTCTTCCCTCCCTCCCTCTCTCCCTCCCTCCCTCCCTCCTTCCCTCTCTCCTTTCCTCCCAAAACCCAATTAAAATTACATCATTCCCACTCTCTCCCCTCTCTCCAAATTCTCTCACATGCCTCTCACCTCAAATTCATAAAGTATTACTTTTAGCTCTCCCTGTCTCTGTCTCTCTCTGATTTGAAGTTTTATGAGGTGGGCTTCCCTATCATATATACAAACCTCAACTTCACTGCAGACTTGTTGGTCCTCTGTCCCTTGCAACCCTTCCCGCCCACCCACTTCCACAATGTGCCCTGAGCAGCAGGTGTGTAGGTGTAGGTGGTGGGTTGTAGATGTATCTCGGGGCTAGGTACCCTGGGACTAGTTTCTCAATTTTGACTAGGCATGGCTTTCTGTAAAGGTTTCTGTCTGCTTTTCAAAGAGAAGTTTCTTTCATGAGAGGTGAGAGCTACACTTACCTACTTGTATAAGGATAAGTACTTAGCATGTGGTTAGGAAGTTTACTGATTTAGGAAAGTGCTGTCAATAGGCTCTCTTCTAAAATCTGTGGCCTCCTGAGTCACATGGAGTTGGCTTGGTTTCCAGTATCAAATATGAGTTCATTCTTTCACTTTGAAAGAAGCCCTGCTCTAAATGAATTGCAGTCATAACATTGCTTGAGGGCTGCTGCTTGGAAATTAACCACTAATTTAAAGGTTTCAAGAGATACAAGGATCAAGTTACTTTTTTTTTTTAATTTGACTTGCCAAAAAAAAAAAAAAAGACTAAGTTACAAGTTAAAATAGCAAATATGAAAAGAAGAAAGGGTAGGCAGAAGAAAGG
Source organism: Mus minutoides (assembly GCA_902729485.2). NCBI lineage: Eukaryota > Metazoa > Chordata > Mammalia > Rodentia > Muridae > Mus > Mus minutoides. The sequence continues at coordinate 1,098,519 of LR749740.1, read as the reverse complement.
AATGATATATTAAAAGATGCTCAAATGCTTCAAACACACACACACACACACACACACACACACACATACACACACACACTTATGTATACATACGTGCCATATGTGCATGTGCTGAAATGCTGTTTAAAATTAATATAATCAAATAGATATTGTTGAGAAATTATGACTAACTGGCTTAAGAACAAGAAATATATCAGATCACAGAAGCCAAGATAAAATCCTAACAAAGACTGGGGAGATGGCCTTTGTGTTCAAGAAAGAGGACCTGAGTTCTGTCCCCATCATCATGTAAAAGCTAGATACTGCAGAAAGCATCTGTTATCTCAGTGCTGAGAGTGAGACAAGTGGACCAGTAGAACTCACTGTCCAGTCTTCCCACTCCATTCATGAGTGCAAGCTTTGGGAAGAACGTTGCCTCTAAAATCAAGGTGGTAAGAGGGGGAGAAGGACACCTAATGTTACCTCCTTTCTTACACAGGGGCATGCTCATGTATACATGCATGCATAGTATACATAGGAACATGCACACACATGAACATCTACAACACACACAGAATGAGAGGAGAGAGAGACAGTAGAGGAAGTGAGAGAGAGAGAGAGAGAGAAAGAGAGAGAGAAAGAGAGAAAGGGATCATATTTATATGAAGCAAAAATGTCCATTGAGGATATGCCCAATGATGAAAATATGAAAGTGGGCAAGGGTTAGAGAGAAAGTGATAAATATTAAACAAGTTTTACAAACAAATTTCCTGAACTAGAAAAGCATTTGAATCTAGAAATAAAAAGACCTGACTCAGACCATGCTGATTTAATAAGAAGATGCACATTACGGGACACATTCTTCAAAAATGTGTAAACTCTAAGAATAAAGAACGCAATGTTTTTCCACTTAAAGAACAAGTAGCCACTGAAGGAACAAATAGTCACATTGGTACACAGTTTGTTATTTAGTTTTGGGAGCAAATAGAAAACAGTAGTCCATTTAAAACCACTGAAGAAAGAAAAACCACATGCAAAGAGCTTTAAAATGTTTTAGGTTGATACTTTAAAATAGAGGGAGATATGCAGAGACTTACATAAGCATGTGTGATACAGCATGCAGGTGTAAATAAAAACTCTTGGGTGGTTGACCATAAGCAGAGATAGATAGTTCAGCCACATCAGATGCAAAAATTAAGGAAATAGAACAGGGATGGTAATGAACCAATACACTTTCTAATCATGAGTTTTAAAATTAAGTGAGCCTAGGAGGACTTTATAAATCTAGGTAGTCCAATGTGAAACCAATTTCCGAGGCATAGAATTGTTCTAGCAACACCTGAAGAGTTTGGGTAGGCGTGAGCGAAGGAACAAGAAGTAAGAGACACTCTAATGTTCCCATTTGTGAAGAGAGCAGAGAAGGCAGATAATGAAGAGTAAATGTGCTTTGACAACTTTAAGCAAGCTGTCAAAAAGTTAAAGGATTGGGGAACACATCTTGGAATAGTGAATAAAGTTCTGTGGTTTTATTGTGAGCAAGAACAAAGGACTAAGATCAGAGGCTTTCAATTACAGTAGGAACTCCAAGTTAATTTGGGGACATACAGCAACTTTGCTAACACACTCTTTAGTGGAAATGCAAAAGGTGTGTGCATTTTGTTTATTAATTACTTTATATTGTATCTTCATACTAAGCTATGATATGGTGGATTTGTTTGATGAGACTTCACACATAATTTCTTGTTTCAAAAGTGAATGAATAGACAAATCCATCATAAATTAAAAGACTTCAGAGGCATCTGAATGTCCTAGTTGAGAAGCATGGAGCATAGACTTGTCTATAAACTTAGGCATTACATATTTGTCTCATGTATTTTCAATTTGGTCATAAGGTTATCTATATCATTTTAACCTCATTTTTATTTGTACATTATTTAAATTTTGTCTTTGTTCTTAAACAGGAAATGTCATGTTTCTATTTTTTCTTGCTTATTTATTTATTTACATTTCAACTGTTAACCCCCTTCCCAGTTTCCCCTCCACAAACCCCTTATCCATATGTTTCTTTGCTAGGACTACATTAATGAAATGCCAACGACTGGAAAACTTACAAATATGAACTGATGATACACTTCTGGAGATGATACAAGCTCCATACCACAGCTAGCTATATTTTCTGAGACTGAGTTGCCTTCTTTGTCTGGTCTTTTCCTGCTCTCTCTTGTCTGCTTTGTCATATCCTGCCCTCTTCCCATTCACTAAGACCAGCCCCCTTGGGTTTGCTAACCTACATAACCTCATCTTATTTCGTCCATTTAAAAGCCTTATCTTTAAAATGCAATCACATTCTAGGTATTGGCAGTCAGGGCTTCAACATATGAATTTGGGGAACACAATTCAGCTCATACAAAGCAATAGAATGGAACCATGGCTGCCTTCTGTGGCTTCTGAAAAGCCCTATACCCAAGAATGTAAGGTCACTATGTAAATCTCCAATTACTCTGTAAACTTGTAGAGCCTCTGGAATATGAGTAGAATAGAAGATTCTACAGAAACCTTGGGGAATCAAACAGCCACTCTGAGTATTTAGGGATGTTGATGTTGAAGTCTTTCCAAATTATATTTTGGCAATCTGTTTACAGATCACCCAGCATAGCTCATTGCCCTTGTTCCTCTATATCTATTCTGGAAGTACCCTCCTTTCTCTATACAGATATCATCGAAGAACTTTCATTAGTTCTGTCCTCATGGGAGACTACACAAAACTTGGGAAATATAAATCACTGAATGCCTTAATGGAGTTTTCTAAAAAAAAAAATTTTAAAGCATACCATAGGTTCACAAAAGTGTTTTCCTCCCAATGTATGACAAAGTAATAGAGTCAATAGTAATATTTTTGCTCATTTGTTCTCTCTATACGATCAGTTTGCTAATCTAAAGGTTTATTTTTCTTTTCTTTTTTCTTGTTTTCTCTAAAGACCTAGAGTGGTATATAAAATTTTAAATTGTTGAAGACTGACTATGAACTACAAGCCATATAACAATGAAGTCTGATATGTAATAATGACTGTCATCAAGTGGTAGGTTAATGAGCCATGACACAGAGCATGAACACTCATGGGAAAGATTATGTATGCTGCTCCTCTCGTAGAGATGAAGTTCCATGGATGTACACTGAAGTTTTATATAAATCCCAGTGAACCATGCATGGCCACCCACTAGTGACAAGTCCATATCATGCAGAAGGTCTGGTTACCATAGGTGCCAAGGAACAGAGAAAGAGAATCTGAAAAAAGAGTCTCAGAAAATGGACAGCAGAACAACAGAGAATTTCTATCGAGCAGGCTGTATGAAATATGTGATATGCTGGACATGCTCATTCTTCAACAAAGGCTTTGCCAGCAACATGGTGACTCCCTGAAGCCAGCAGGAGTTTTGTTTATAGATAACTTGTTTCTGCCAATGGGACATCTATAAAGATTGCAATTTTTGTCACTTGGAGATTAACTATGGCAATTAGCTTTGTTTAGACCAGGAAATTTGACAACTGGTGATATGTGTTATTAGTTGGGAAGTTCTTGTTTCTAATGATTGAATACTCACCTCCTTTCTTGCCATGGTAATTGTGTAAATGTGCTTAAATATCACCATGAGAATATGACAAAGCCCCTACAACTAAGAAAATACCATCAACAAATTTCTTGGTGAAAGGTTACCTGCTAATCTATTCTGATCCTGTACTGTGAAAAAAAAAATTTCTGAAAAATGAAGACCATTGTTACTTCTGGTGCTATGATTTGAGGTCAGCCTTGCCAATGTATTCAGAAATATTCTTCTATATAAGACCAGAGTGTAGTACTCAGAAATGATTTTCTCCTGATGGTAGATACAAGAAAAGTTCAGGTAAATTAGTTTCTATTTCCATGAACAAAGTGACAGGAAGAAGAGGAAATCCCTGAGTACAAACACAATTTAAAGGTATCAGGTAGAGTCAAACCAAATGTCATCCTGATCATCAATTAGCAGAATTGTAAAGAATTGTAGAAATCAGCAGAAATTAAAGACCAAAAGACCAAAGTGTATTTAGCTACAGGAAATTATGTCATCTTCAAACACTCTTTTCTGACTTTTTTATTGCTGTGAGCATAAAAAAGGAAACTGTGCTCAAAATGGCTACATTGCTTCTTAATGGGAGAATGGATTTGACCTCTAACTACTGACTGAAAAAAACTTCCTGTACTTTCTTAAAATAATATGAAACAATAGTATTGCATGCTTTCATTTCACAATGATCTTAGATGATTGACTTGAAACAAATAAACCTATTATTTTCTGGATAGCTAAACGCAAAAGAATATGTAGGGGAGAATAACATCGAAGGCTGTTCAGTGTATACTGAAGAGAATGGCTGAATGTGAAACCTAAGTTTATAGAGATTGGCATTGGATTGTGTGTTGGTAGTAGTATACAGAGCCAGCCATAGGCTCACAATGAGAACTGCAGAAGAGTGAGCTATCAAAAGATCTGTGTATATCTGTGTTGCTGCTGCATGTATATTGAATATTTGAGCTTTAAATCACAGTCCTATTGTCCACCTTTACCAAATAAGGACCAGCAAATACATTAAAGCATCATGGTGGTCTTAGTATAACTGCATGTGTTGGGATTGGAAAGGTCAAACAAAGTCAATAAGCTCCTCTCTTTCAACAGGTTATAGGCCATTGTTTTGCTATTATTGTTTGGTTTTTTTGTTTGTTTGATTGATTGATTGACTGGTTGGTTGATTGATTGATTGATTGATTGATTGATTGATTGGTTGATTTTGTTATGATGTTTGAGGGCTGTCTGTCTTGGACCTCTCTGGGTTGAACTGACTGACCCTGGATTCACAGAGAGCTGTCTGTGTCTTTCTCCTAAGTACTAGGATTAAAGGTGTGTTTAAGCAGATCATCTTAAGTTTCATTTAACTTGAATGGTGGTTGCTTGTTACTTTAACTGCTCATTTACATGGGCCCAAGACAGACTGGAACAAAATAAAATAAAAAACTAAGTCTTCACAGTAGATAATTTGAGTATTGCTTAGGTCTGTAGTGCAAAACATATTCAATAATCTTGCTTTAAGATCACTTACTTTTGAATTTTTTTTAAATTATCATTTTCTAACTATGGATAATTATTAATCAGAGCAAGTGGTCACACAAAGTGATGCGTTCTTTGCTTGTAAATAATTGGCACCTACTTAAATGTGCTACTTATTGTGCATGGTTTCCTGGGTGTGAGTCCGTATGTACTTTACATGTGTATGTGTTTGCATGTAGAGGTGAGAGGTCAGCTTCATGTTGTTCTTCAAGAGCAAGCACCTTGTTTTTTGGTTGTTTGTTTGTTTATTTATTTTGTTTTGTTTTCTAAGACAGTGTCTCTCACTAGTCTGAGACGTGACTATCAGACCAGGCTGGCTGGCTAATGAGCCCAGGGATTCAACTGTCTCTGCTACCCAGCAGTGCAATTATAAGTGCATACTAAGGTGCTTGGTGTCTTTATATGCATTCTGGGGATCAAACTCAGATTATCATTCTCACATGTCAAACACTCCACCATCTGAGTTATCTCTCCAGCCCTATTTATATATGGCCTAAATAACTAATGGTTATCAATGTAATGAATATAATTGGGAAGTGTATATCACTTTAAAGTGCCATACTAAATGCTTCAGAGTCCCACGCTATTTAATCATCTCAGTATCTATAGAAGCTAAGTACTGTATCATTTCCCACATCATTAGGAAGTGGATGCAAAAGAATTAAGTGTAATACCCACATGGAATTTAGTTGGTGGCAGTGCAAGGGTTCACATTTTCATTTCGTAGTATAGAATGCTGCATCTGCTATCGTGGTTCTCTAAGGTTAGCATGCTTGGAAATGATACACAGAACTGGCCTTCCAATACAATACATGTGGCTCGTGAGGATGCATATTTAACAGTTTAGCAAAATGGACTTGGGATGTTGAATGCCATCATTCAGCAGAGAGCAGGACAGAATCTGTAGTGGAAGACACTGAACTGTAGGGCGCATATATAGCTTCTTACAATATGCTGCCTAGCGGCAAAGCACAATTGGATCACCACTTTAACCTCGAAAATTAAAAGTATAAAGTTTAACTCACTGTGAGATACGCTGGCAAAGTCTCAAATGAAGAAAAAAAATTCACATAGAGCTTGGAAGATGTATGAAGTTCTAGGATTAGACAATGTTCTGCACTACAAGTTAGCTGATGTCTGAAGAATGATAGAGTATCTACCGGTTAGTAGGGCTAGGGAAAATAATTCGGCATAATGATGCATTCATGGAATTTAAAAATCTTCTTCTCCAAACATGATACACATTGCACTACTACCAAACTCAACTGTGACCTTTATGCCATTGCCCCGGTTTTCTACATATTTCATCCGCAGTTGGCACTTGGAGTGTACTTAACAAATTTGAATGATTTTATGAGTTTTGTTTGTTTGTTTGTTTGCCAAGAACTGGCTTCTGCTTGGAGACATGTTCTGAGAGAAAGGGTGTCTGGGAGCTGCGAAAAGAACAAGGGAAAGTCAAATTGTGGATCCAAGCTAAGGACCACGCGCTGCTTGATACTGCTTTCCCAGTCTGTTTCTCTCTGTGCTCTGTTCTCTTTCTCTTTCTCTCTCTCTCTCTCTCTCTCTCTCTCTCTCTCCTCTCTCTCTCTCTCTCTCTCTCTCTCTCTCTCTCATTTGGGTGTTTCTGTGGATGTGCTCCTGAGTCTCTGTGTGTTTGTGTCTCAAGCAGTTCTTTCTTTTTATTCTAAAAAATCCTCTGGATAGATCGTCTCCTGCAGAACACAGGTTCAGTCCTTTATTTTACATATCAATACAGTCATTTACTCCAGGTTCCCCTTTGATTATCCTATGAATCAGCATCCTGTGACTCCAGCCCTTTAATTTTTAGGAGATACCAAGAAGCATATATATTTTCTTAACGTTGAAAAAAAAAAAAAAACACTCAGAGATCCTTCTGACTTTGTTAAACACAGATAAACTCGTCGGGTAGAACCGTGCTCTGAAATTACCATTTGCACCACACCTGAGCCTAAGTAACTGTCCTAGCCTGATCTTGCACTCAGGAATCTATCTGCCTTTTTAAGCATAAAGAAAAAAAACTTAGCTGGGTGAGATCTCCTGTGATCACCACACCTTAAATCTCTTTATCTCCTTCCTTAGTAATTTTCTGACTGGTTGGCTCACAGTGCATCTGATTTTGTTCCTTTTAGATTCATGAAGTCCCTCATATAGTTCATATTGCATTCTTATTTTTGCATAGTTGAGAAAATATATATTTTCAAACTCATGAACTTAGAGCTCTTTCCCAGAGCCTTAAGGGCTGTCCTGAATATCCCAGCGTTACTATTTTGCTGAGACTTCTGCTGTCTGATTATTATAGAGTCATTAATGTTAGCTTGGAGGACTTTCCTCAAAGGAAAGAGTCCTCCACTGCTAGTGGTTCCAGAAAATCTGCACATTACTACACAAACAAGCCTTATGCCCACAGCAGCCATTGACACTTGTGGAGGCTCACATCAGGGTCCTGTTCAGGGGCAGGAACCATGTCACTCTGTTCCCACCAAGGCCACACTGGGCTCGGCAATTGTTCCTGGTGTTCTAATAGCCTATAGACATTTAATGTAACCTTATTAAATTAAAAAAGTCATATCTTCTGAAACAAAATACAATCCCTGAGGATCCAAGCAACAATTAAAGAAAGTTCCAAGCTATCCTTAGTAGATCTGGGGAAATAAAGGTTAATTTAGAAAAAAATAAATTAATTAATTAAAAAAATATGTGTGTGTGTGTGTGTGTATATGTGTGTGTATATATATAATATATATATGTATATATATATATATATATATATATATGTGTGTGTGTGTGTGTGTATATATATATATATATATGTGTGTGTGTGTGTGTCTGTGTGTGTGTGTGTATATATACAATATATACACACATATATATCAAAAGATGGCTAATTCTACATCCTGGACAAGTACTAAAATCCCCAATTTCAGGCATGTTTTGTTTGTGTGTATATGCAGAGGTTATTTCTTTTTATTTTCTAATGTGTATATTCCTTCAGAAGTCAGTCTGAGATTTATTAGTGAATAATCCTGTTACTTAATATTTACATATTAATTGGGATAATATTATATGCCTTCTAAGTATAGGTATCTGGCATTATGACTTTTTTTTTAATAGTTTATCTTACAGTTTTGCCACAAATCTCTTTGTGCACTTTTATAGCTGCAAGGTGAATATAAGATGACAAGTAAATTCTCAAATAATATAGCTACATGTTTTTGGCCTAGAACTCACCTTCACTAGAAAGCATAAATTTTCAAATATTTTCTTATTTTCTCTGTTGCTAATTAAATGTTTTAATGCTTCTTCCCGAGGGATTGATCTGGAAACAGATATGCGGAGAAAAGGATGACTATAAAACTCTTGTAAATTCACACCATTCATGAATAGCAACATCGACCTATGTGAGCAGGAGAAGCGCTCAGACATACTGTGGTGTGCAGCACAGTTACAAGAAATCCCGGGGACCCAGGCTCTCCAACTGCTTAAACTGCACAGAGCCAGCAAAGATTTCACAAGACCAAGACATGAACATTTCAGTAGAAAGCATGCATTTTATTTGCTTAAGGCTATTAGTAAGGCTCTGCTAAAGTAAAATCTTTGCATGCTTTGAGCAGTCTGGCCGAGAGTCCTGCACATGGGAGCTGCTCATGTTTTGATTGCATTAATTAATGCACTTAGGAGCCTTCCTCTGTAAGAATCTGACTCCTTGATCCAAGGAGCACGCAAGACAGTCGGCTCTGGAGAAGTCAGCCTGAAGTTGTTTAGTCTAGTGCTTCTCAAATTTTAATGTGATTTACAAATCACTTGATTTTGTTACATCGCAGATTCTGATTGAGTAAGCGTGGGGCGAAGGCCTGAGCTTCTGCATTCCTAAGGAGATCTCAGGTAACCCAATGTTGCCACGTCTCAGCCAGAAGGTGAATAGCAATGATTGAAGAACTTTCTCTTGAAAAAAAAAAAAGAGCACGCTCCTTCCTTAAGGTAAATTGACTGCAGCACGTTCAAAATGACAGTTTCTATCTGCGGGTATTATAGGAAACGAAGTTCAATGCAATGTGATGGTTCATAGCTCTCTTTGTAAATCTGACTTATAGTTTTGCTGTATTTGTAGAACGATGGTGAAGGAAGCTGCCTTGTTTCTAACAAAGAGGCCTTAGTCTTGATTAGGAAACAGAAGTGCTGCAGGTCCTCAATTGAAGTCGCTGCCGGAACAAATGCATTTTCTCAGGTGAGCTCCTTAGAGGATCACTGTTTTGAATAAACACTTCAGGTCTGTCCTGGCTTCCATCCCACAGGCTGAAAATGTTGTTTTTGAATGTCCTTTCTTCTTTATGGCATTGAATAAGACTTTTCTATTCAGTAAGTTTTCAGAGAACAGAATGTTGGCAGATCTGGCCATAATTTCTTTTGTGTGAGTATAGAGAAAGTAAAATGTTTCATGTAGGCAGAACGGTAGCACATTCCAAACTTACTCAACAGACAAGTTATAAAATACACTTGTCTAAATAAACAGCCATTCTTAGGCTATAATACAGCCAAGAAAGGGACACCTCCGAAATGGCCCTGAGAAATGTTTGGTCTTCCTGAAAACAGGATGTGAAAGCAGTGTGATGATAACCCACTCCTTTTGCTGTCTGGGTGGCGGATGATACAGTCCCGAACAATGCACAAGGTAAATCCTCAAGGGCTTTGCTTCTCAAGGTCAAGTTCATACTGGCAATTACAAAGATGTTTGCTGAAGTCACTTGAATGGCAGTATAAATGCTGCCATTTAACCAAACTGGTTGATCGGGTGACTTTATGAATTGTGCTCCTTACTTTTCTTTGAAAGAATCACTTGTGTGGAAAGACAAAGGGAGTTATTGGCCCAGACCAATTAGCCGTAAAGCTAACAGTCACTGGGAGATGAACCTGAAAGCATTCCGACAGAGCAGAGCGAAGTCCATTCACACTCAGTTGAACAGTCTTCAGCTTCTTGCTGCCCGGGCTCTAGAAACACACATTGCCACTGGCATTCTTCTTGTGAGCCTATCATCCAAAAACCCAGCCAGTGGGAACGCAATCTTGACAGTGACTAGGCTTTGAAAAGTTTTATTATTTTATTTCATTCTATTTTACTTTATGAAGTGAGTTCTCATTTTATCACAGGGCAGCCTCCAACTCTTGATCCCACTCCTAATGTGGGGATGGATGTCTGCTCTGAGCTGGGTCACTGTACATGACTTGACCTTTAAACGCTGAGGACGGGCCTCTGTTGCATAGCATAGCTTACTTTCCTCCGCTGCTTCAGATATCTGTACAAATGACACAGTGCGGGAATAGGTCTGTCTGGATCACTTGGAACGAATAACAACAACAAAGAGAGTAAAGTCCCATTTTTCTGCAAAAAAGAAAACCCAACATATTCTAAGAAGATGACATTTTAATGGTAATCTTAAAGGAGGAACCAAACTGGAATTGTAGCATGCCTTACAATGTCTATTTTTGTGTTGTAAAGCTATAAAACAGATCTTGGTCATCAGTATCATCATAGGTCAATATACGAGTTAGTGAATTTTATAGGGTAGTTAAAAACACATATCTGTCATTAAATATTTGGCCTGGGCGGCAGCAGTTCAGTGTATGCTTTGATCCTATCAAAGTTAGTGCGTTGTCCTTGGGAAAGCAGAAGATTCTGTTGGTAGAGAAAATAGCCGGTTAATTAGTGTTTATAACAATTTTCCTTTGAAGAAAATCAACTATTTTTAAATTCTCTCTTGTTTTTATACCCTAATATGAGTGTTTTTTATTTGGGCAGATTAGACTTAATAGGAAAGGCAACTGCTCTGTGACTTACAATCTAGATGTCTCTGTTACTCAAAGCTAACTCTTGGGAGTTTTTTCATTGCAGGTCTGGAGGACACCAGTGGGAAGGGCTCTTCTCCCTCAGGGCTTAGTGCTTTAAGGCTACAACAACATGTTACCATCTGAAAAAACTTCAACACATCAAAGAACCACTTAAAAAAACACACTACGGCTGAGCATAGGGGCACATATCTTTACTCCCAGTTCTCCAGAAGCAGAGGGAAGTGGATCTTTGTGAGTTCAAGGCCATTCAGATCTACATAGTGAATATGAGGAGAAACAGGGATAAACAAATAAATATAGAAGACAAAAGTATACAGTTATGCAAAGTTTGTAATGCCATTGATATTAGGGAATTTATACAGATTCTCCTTGGGTTTCATGAACAGAACTAGTCAAATGTACTTGCTTTAAAGACCAATAAACAAAGGAGAAACTTGGCATATTTGGTATTTCTGTATTATCTCAATAAGAAAGCTGAAAGGAAACATACTTTATTGTTACGTTGAAGCATTTTAGATCATTGGAAGAAAGGTGGAGAGCCATGGACACTGGTTTTTGTTGTTGTTGTTGTTTCTGTATTTTTCTAATGTCTAAATAGTTTGCTGTTTTCTACAGTATTGTTTTATTCATGATTGACATATTTCAACTCCTCCATGTTCTTATACTGACTTCTGAAAAGAAGGGGAATCATCTTTACCTCAGTTACAGAAAAACTTTGCAGTTAGTATCCTATGGCACTATTGGTTTAGACTTTTCTCCACTCAGATTTGCCCCATTACTTTTCCTTCCTACTTAATATTTTCAGAATATAACTACTTCCTCTCTTATGAATAAACAGCTCAGACTTTATGTACCCAAGTATTTTCAATATCTTGTGCTTGTGAATATTTGTTGAATATCCAAAAAGCCAGCTTCTCTGGTAAGCCCTCCATAAATCCAAGTTAAGTTCCTTCAAACAAAGATAAATTAGTGCCTGTCAGTAGTGTTTGCAACAGACATCACAGGTTCTTAGAATCATTCAGGACAAAGGGAAGATGAAAGGCAACTGTGGTGGTTTGAATACATTTGGCCCTCATAGATTCATGTGCTTTCATGTGTAGCTCTAGGAAGTGGCACTATTAGGAGGTGTGGCACTATCAGAGAAGGTATGGCCTTGTTAGAGGAAGTGTGTAATTGTGTAGGTGGGCTTTGTGGGCCATATACTCAGTCTTCTATAAGTGCAGAAGATAAGTCTCCTCCAGGCTACTTGCAAAAGACAGATTCTTTCTGCTGCTTGCAGATCAAGGTATAAAACTCTTGGCTCCTCTAGCACCATGTCTACCTAGATGCTGCCATGCTTCCTACCATGATGATAATGGACCTCTGAAACTGTAAGCCAGCCCCAAGTAAATATTTTCCTTTATAAGAGATTCCTTGGCCATGTTGTCCCTTCACATCAATGAAACCCTAAGATGGCAACTTCGGGAGAAATGTAGAGTATATTCAAAATAAAGTTAGGCAGGCTTGAACCTGCATGCAGCATGCAGGCTGAAGCACACTGTGACTTCAAGTCTTGCTTTCTCCATGACTGTAAGACATTATCATCAGAGATTCATTTCTGTGTAAGAACTATAGTGTGTGAACAAAACAGACTTCATTATAGAACTAAGAAAGAAATGAGGCTTTATTAAGACATCCTAGGCAGCTTGTAGGGAATTTAGAAGAGCTAAAGTGTGGAGTAGAGGAACTTTATGTCTACATAAAACAAGTGTGAGAAGTGATTAATATCTGTAGAAGGAAATAGCTTAGAAGGCTTTAGAAATGGCATTACTTTAACCTTCTGAAGGTAGAGAATATTGAAAACAGGAGGATAACAGAAATAGAATAACAGAGTTATTTGTGACTTCTCAGACTTGAAAGAAAAAAATGTGTAAAGGACCTTTCAAAGACAGATCAAGGTCAAGCAAATATAAAATGATCTTATTTTATTGAGCAAACTGAACATAGTATTTTCTTAGACTCTCTTAAGACCATATTTTCCATTTAGTTTATTAAGGTTTTTTTAAAAATTTTTGCGTTTTAGCATGAATTATCCATAAGACCTAAAATGCAGAATTTTCATACTGTAAAAGATTAATTAGGCCAGCTAGAACAACTATCTCCATTACAATGTTTCTTAAAAGCTTTGAGGACAACAAAAGAAATATAGCCATCTGTGGAAAGTTGGGAATCGGAAAGGTTGTGTTCCCCAGGAAAGAACACATTAACTTGTTGTCCAGTTTTAAACTTTCAGCCCTCCAAAACATACATTTATGTAACATTATATGGACTCAATAGGTTACATTGGAAATACATAAGTATATATGTACATACATGCATGCGATAACAATTGATGAAAAAGAGGTCATGAACCTGTAAGTGAATGGGTACATGGGTAGGAAAGAAGGAAAATAAGGGAGATATGTTGTAAAATTAAAACTATTTCAAGAATAATTTTTGCCAATTAACTAACATTAATCATCAACTACTAAGCCTTCTCAAACATAATTCTGTGAATATGTCTTAACAAATAGTAGGACATAAAAATTAACATCTCTTATGAATAAGTGGTTCTTAGAAATCAAGTGTTTTATTTCACTGGGATAACAACTTATAAATTGCTTATCCAGTTATTAATTACTTAGCCAAGTAACTTTTATAGCTACATTTCCCTTGGAAAGACTGGTATCTGGCATAGCCAGATAATGGGAGCAGGAAAAGTCATAAACCCACACAGCTGTCTAAAAGATATCCAGCAAAGCGGAGCAGAACGATGCAATTGCTATCCCATAGTGTTCTACTTTTTGTCATCATATCCATGTGTTGCATGCTTGGGGTGGCTTTTAATATTTGTATAACTTGGGATATTGGATAGATGGTATGTTTCTCATGAATCCCTTATGCCTTCTCCCAATGATACAGCTTTGAAGCTTACCAGGAAAGTTTTGAGCATACTACCCTACCCCTCCTGCTTCTAGGGAGATATCCTTATCTGGCCCTGCTTGAAGGTCTTCATTATACCCTGAAGGATGTGTCTCAAAATAAAGATGCCAGGGATGTCTTTATGAGTGTCTCCAAGATATTCTTAGAACATCTGCCCCTGAACTGTCTCCGGAACAAGATTATCAGAACAAAGTAAACTTACAAAGGTGATGAGATTCACTGGGTTACAGGAGTCAGCAGCAGAGAAAAGTAAATGCCTCTTCCTACTATACATGTAGGCAACACTGTAGCATTAGTGGCCACATATAGATTGTCCCTCGAGATAAGATACAGGAACAAAGTTAGATTGGCAGAGATATCTCTGCCCTAAATAGGGGCTTATACCGATAGACAAAGAATGGTATTGATTGATTGATTATAAAAGAATGAAGCATTAAGACTCCCTTTCATAGAAAAGTTATCTCATACAGGGCCACTGTGGTGCCATATGGCCAAGGAACAAAAGAATACAAAGATTAGACAGAAATAAATTCTACAAAAACTTAAGACATAAACAGTATATTATGAAAGAAATTGAATAATTAATGGCAACAGCTTTGGCCTGCAGATTTTCCTTAGGCCTAAAGACAATTAGCACTCTGGTCATTAAAAGCTGATAATACATTGCATGGGACATGGCAATCTGCCCAGGCTACCTTGGAGACTTTCTTCCTGTATAGTGCCCTTAAAACCACAAGATTCTTAAATATTCGGTTACGGTGTTGATGAGGGAAACTGATTGTAAAGGATAACGCTGTTCTGTCACTGTATATCGATGACTAAACTTATGACCAAGAGGAAGTTAAAAACACATGTCCCTAGAGAAAAATAATGTGATCTATGTTTTGGAACAACACAAATATATCCCTGGCTACTGAGTTCTTTATAAATAAAGAAGCATCCTGACTGTCAGTCAGTCAGGTTGCAAGATTCCCCACTGACTACTGTGCGTGACTCCTTATCTCCTCTGAGAGACCAGGACATCACCAGGGCTGATTCCCAGCAGGTATCACATTAACTAGTTGTATTATAGTCTTGAAATGCAATGTAAGTTGTATTATTCATATATTTTTTAGCTTGGACATCTTGCTATAATCAGCCTGATGCTCAGTGATTAACAATAAAGCAGGAAACACTATTTAAGGAAATATCTTGAGTAATAGAAAAATGGTCATCTAAACCAATGATCTCAGCCCTTCCCACCCTATGAATTTCTTCATAACTATTATAAAAGCTAATGCTATGAGTCCAAAAATTGTCCATGGGTTTGCAGGATGCATAGACAGTTTGAGGGCTATTTGCAGACTTTGGGTCATAATTTGTGATTGGTCATAAAAAGGAATTGACAATTATTTCTAAAAACTTGACTTTAAAACATAATTCAGTTTTGATTCTTTGAGTTTTGGAGACAACATTTCTCTGTGTAGCATAGGCTGGTGTTGAATTTGTTATGCCTAAGCATATCGGAAGCATCAGGATATAGCCATTTGTCACCACACCTACCTTTCAATATTTTCCTCATGTGACATTTCAGTTTGAAGGCTATAACCTTTTTCACTTGCATGGACTTCATCTGTAAATTGCAGATGACATTAATCACCTCACAAAATCATGAGAATTTCCTTTAGTATGCATCTAGCATAGTACCTGTCATAAACATTTTTTACTTAGTGTTAATTGACTCACATATTTATTCATTTATTCATCTTTTGGTATATTAATAAGATGTCTCAAAACCTCTTGATCACTTTGTAAATGTGCAATTGTGTTTAACAAATATTTATTGGATGCTCACTTTTACCAGGAGTCATGTTAAATTCATAAATACATGCACTAGTCCTCCAGGGAAATTTATAATATAGTGCTAGGTAAAGGAATAAGTGCAATGCAGTACAAGTGATATAAGTGGGGCCAAGACTGGAGGGTTACACAGGAGCAGTGTAACTGGTGCTGTGGAGCCATAGAAGGATCCATGTTGAAATTTATATTCATGTATGAGTTAGAAATATAGTTATTAATAAACGTTAAGATTGCTAACTACATTGGTGATTTTCTTACATGCATTACCTAACTTGTTCCTTAATCTGCTTAAAATAATCAACAGATGTTGTGACTGAGCTAAAATAGGCTGAACAAAATTTCCAATGATATTCAAGGAGTTGTTAACAGAATTTGAATACACTTATGCCTCATATGCTTTATCAAGCAATTTCTAAAAGTTGAAAATATCGCTTTAGAAAAGCTATGGCTTTTTAGAGTAGCTATGGCATGTATATGAACATGTGCAATAGTGTACAAAGGAACTGAGGGTGGCAATTATTAACATGTAATAAACTTCAAACATGGGCAATAGACATCCAAGCGCAGCAGGATTGATTGTTTGTGAAAAACAAAAAGAGAGAGAAGAACAATCATAATTAAACACACATGCTTCTGATATATGGACTTGCAATATAGTGCACATAGGCAGTGAGTGAGAGTGGAGAGATGGTAAAACCAGCATCAGATAAACTGGGTGTTATCGAAGCCAGTGGACATACAGGAGTCTAGAGAGAAGATCAGAGCTATGTACAGATGGATTAATGTTTCTTTCAAGACAGCATATGGAAATACTAGATTATCATGTATACAGAAACAGAATTAAACTGTCATTTACCCTGAAAGACTTGACTATCTATTGGAAAAATAAAATGAGAAAAATCTTTAATGTCTTTTAATTGTAGATAATGTTCCACATGTGTAAGAAAGCTTTACTTAATATTTCTGTCCATTTACTGGAAACAACAGAAATATGAGGATGACAAATAATTTACAGTTTACATTAATGACAATCTTATTGACCTATGTTATAAATTGCTGTTTATAATTAGTTCGAATGATGAGACCAGAACCAGCAGATATTTACCCGGCTTTCTCACTCATTCCTTAGAAGAAGACCTAACTAAGGTTTACCCAATGCAAACACAAACTTTTCTACTTAGAAAAGGAGAAAGAAATAAACTGTGAAAGATAGGGCTTCATACTGCAAAAAGTTTAGGGATTAAGTTAGAGTCACAGTTGTATACCTCAGATGTTATCCTTTTGTTGATCAATTAAAGACTTTGTTTTTTCCATTTTGCTGCGTAATTGCTATGACACTTTTTCCAAAGGAGGCTTCTGTTTTCAAAACTGCACATCAAACAATCATGAGAAGTCCCTGATATATAAATAAGACAGAGTTCTTTGGGACTTTAACTTTGGTGACTTATGTGTAAGTGTGTGTATAATAACACACACACACACATATATACATACAAACACACACATATGTATATATATATATATATATATATATACATACATACATCAGCAATGTCTGATAATTTATGTGATATATAACTCACTATAGATTCACAGAAGAACATTTGTAAAGCATCTGTGGTACCATACAGGATACATAGCTAAATTTTGTTGATAAATTTTTCAACAAATAATGAGAACTTAGGATGAATTTAATTAGTGTTATCTTCCAGTACATTTTACAAATACACTCTAAATTTTCCCAATTTAAAATAGCAGATTGTGGTTGTCATCACATGGTAATTAAATTTATGCATCTTTCTTTTCAAAGATACTTAATTAGGAATAAACAGAGAAGCCATAATATGAAGCTCTTGCATTTATCCCAGGTTAGGGTCAAACTATAGCTAACAAATTTAATATAGCAGCTATTTTTGTGATTGCTTCTTAGAAATTTAGATGACACAGTCTTTTATACAAAAATCCTGAAAAAAATATCACCAGAATCAATAGAAAAATGAAGACTATGAATGACTTCAAATCTCAAAGGGAAGTTCAAAGACTTAATTTTTATATTTCACAGATGAAATCTTTGATCAGAAATCTCTTTTAATACACCATGATTGAGATCCTTACATTTTATATGCAAATATAGAGTGCTATTATCATCTACCCTAAGTTAGACTATTTTCAATCCATTAATACATTCCTTGGTTTCTTTGTTCTTTTCTCTTTTATGGAATTTTGTTTTTCCATTCTTAAAACATATCATACTTTTAAGATCAAAGAGCCATATTTCATTTCAAAAACTAGTCACCAACAATAGTGATAAGCTAGTATTTATTGAGTGGCTATAGTTCTGTGTTCACTCAGTAGGAAAAGACAGATAATATGCACTAATAGAAATAATTAAATTAATGATACCAAGGGAACAACTGTTGGCTGCTTGGAGAGCATGCCACCTGGCCTGACCATCACATAGAGCCTTGGATTTGCAGCTGAGTTCAGGAGAACCTTGTTTTCCTTCATGGCTGGGATCCCAGGGTGAAACACAGAGTCATTGTGTTTGTTCCGAGAGGAGTATTCTTTGGTGGCAACAGAAAAAGGAGACACCAAGGAGGGAGGGACTAACTGTGATTACTTCTCCTTCAGGGTCACTACTATTTATTGCTCTAGTTGGTGGTGTGAACCTGGGAGAGTGTGACCTAAAAACGAGGCACACTTAAGTCTGGTGCAATAGTCAACTTTATTCAGAGCATCAGCCAATTTGTACTGTGAGGGTTAAGACAATCACAGGAGTAAGATCTTCAATCACAAGTACAAGACACGTGTGGCAGAAGCATGTTTTTTTTCCACAGAGGCATACGAGTAACAACAGCTGCTGTAAATACACTTCTATCTGCTATACCTGGGAGGAACACGAAAACATACCCAAGAAATATTCAATGTTTCAAAGAAACTGAGGTCATAGGACTCTTTTCTTCTTTTCTTGGAGTTTTTTCCAAGCTCTAATAATTCTCCCATGACCCCATTCTTGGACAGTTTTGTGACAGGTTATGAATTTTTGTTGCTCTCAGAATATTATTTGGTAGTACATGAAGCAGGAAAAACGGTATGAAGAAATTGCTACAATAAAATTGTTTTCAACAATAAAATAGCATAACTTTTTTATTAAAGAATTTAATTATTGGTGGTGTTCCCTATTTACATAATGAGACCAACCAATAGGCTTTGGATTTTCTATGTAGACATAAATACAGTCATTTTTTTTCTAGCCCAACTATATTTATACCATTCCCTAAAGCACCAAATATTATTTATTAGAGCAGAGTAACACATATGAGTTGACTTACTGTACTGATTGGTTTTGAGTCAACTTGACACAATCTGGAGTTATCACAGAGAAAGGAGCTTCAGTTGAGGAAATGCCTTCATGAGATCCAGCTGTAAGGCGTTTTCTCAATTACTGATCAAGGGGTTAGGGCTCCTTGTGGATGGGACCATTCCTGAGCTGGTAGTCTTTGGTTCTATAAAAGAGCAGCTTGGGCAAGCCAGGAGAAGCAAGCCAGTATGAAACATCCCTCCATGGCTTCTGCATCAGCTCCTGCTTCCTGACCTGCTTGAGTTCCAGTCCTGACTTCCTTTGGTGATCAACAGCAACATGGAAGTATAAACTGAAAAAACCCTTTCCTCCCCAACTTGCTTCTTGGTCAAAATGTTTGTGCAGGAATAGAAACCCTGACTAAGACATCTACCTTCTTAAAAGTCCTGTTCCTGTCTCTCTGCTTTCCTCCAGCCTGTTATTTATTTTTTGATTATCTGATCATCATTGACCTTCTGTTGGACAAATGAAAGTCACTTGCATTTTCTCTCCATCATTATTATATCTTCTGCTAGCAGCTTTCATTTATTGATAGACAACGTTGATTCTTTGACTGACAAGATGTTAAATCAGAGTTGTAGGTACTTTTTCTTTATAGCACATATTGCCTTGGGGAAATAATAAATCCTTACATAATGAGTTAATGGTAATTTTGAAAGCCTATGGAAAAGAGTAATTGAAAATGTGGGAAAATGTTGATACAAAGGAGATATTGCAAGACATACTGACTTAGGAGATGTGGAGGAAGAGACTGAAAACTGCAGGTCTGATAAAAGAGTCAACCCACTCAGCCAGTATGGAGAATACTACTTTTAGAAGCTGATAAGACAAATGCCCTGCATTCCAACTAATTGAAAGAAGTGCTTGGGCAGTGAAGCCCACATGCTAATATCTTACTTTGACCAGCACAGGCTGATGTCCCACAGACTTTATAATCCCTCCTCTGGCTTTCTTCTCCGTCTAGTCTAAATTCATTTAAACTGAGAACCACCCATAATCTCTTCAATTTATTTGTCTATAAAATGATTATACATAAATAAGTGTAAATTTGGAGATGGTATTAAGAGCACCTTTGAAAGTAACTTGTGTTTGTACTATATAAAGGATTGAGATTACCACTTTCTGGTTTCTGAAAAATGAGAAAGTCATGTAAATGATGAGTCTCGTGGGTTCTCATGGGCTCCATTTCACTCAAGTACTGGAAGAAGTCATTAGAGAGAACAGGCGTTGAAGAATATGTTGAATTGCTGTTGAGAACCAGGACAGCAGGCACAGTTCAGGAAGATGGAGATTGAGAAGGACTTGACATAGGGAGGGGAGCTTGGGTTAGGATGAGCCTGAGGGTATCTCGCCTGCACTTGCCTGCAGAGCTTGGTCCACCTGCAAGAGGCCCAGAACAATTCAAGTCATTTGCAAGTGAGATCATGTGCTCCCCACCCCTTTTCCTTTAGAGCCTTTTCATGGTTGAATGACAGCAAAATACTGGATTCCTTTGGATTTTCCTTTTTCAAAAGAAGTTTCGTTTTATATTTCATTGAAAAATGATAATTGCATTTATGTGATACAAAGTGATGCTTTGAAACATGAAACATTATGACATTCAATGTTACATCAGGTTTGACCTCACTCTGACTATAAGGCCCAACTCTGAGTATGATGGAAAATTGTATGAACAAGAGAATATTTTTTTTTACTTCCTTGTTCTGTGTTCTTTGTTGTGGCTCTTTTAAGTAAGTCACACCCAGTTGAATATTTTTTTAAGCTCTATTAGTATAGATATGAATCATGTCTTTAAAATCCTTAGAGTTTTAAAACAACAAAGAAAGAGAATGGCAAAATCATTTTTAGTCTACTTTGGTTTAGTCACCGAGTTTTGTCTGAAACTCAGTTTATAAGCTTGGGTGAGCGCATCAGGAAGCGTTGATGAAAAAACCACATCTGTCCTCTCAGAGGGAAAAGGGGAAAATGATATGTCACCCCAAGACTTGCTGAGTCCTGCCTTGAGGACATGACAGTATTTCTGGCTGTGTATTTGTTCATTTATTACAGGGTTTGGGTGAAAGTGACATAGAAGTAGAGAGAGAGTGAGAGAAAGAGGCAGGGAAGAGAAAGAGAGGGGAATAGAGGAAGAATAAAGGGAGCGGAATGAAACTGAAGTCTCAGTGAAACTGCAATGTTCCCTCAACAGGTTGGTGGTTGCAAGGGATCTGAGACCCTGCACAGCATCTTACACAACTTTAGCACACTGAAGATACTGTCAAGAAAAAAAATGGTCTACTCCATATCTACACCTGTCTTGCATGCCTGTTAAATAGAAACAGATGATTTTTTTTTTTTTTTTGATGCTATCAGGTCACTTTTTCTTCTCTTCAAGACTTTGACAGTAGACAGAGCCACATAAACATAACTAGTTGTTCTGAGTACATTTTAATGTAGCTATTTAAAGTCTACAAAGAGCATTTTCAATTGCTGTATTGAAAAATAAGTAATTTTTTGAACATGGAACAATGAATGTATTTCCCATAACAGTGAAGGATTAATGGCAGTGGGTAAATGTCACCGGCTCACTCACACAATGTGCTGTGAACATTTAGTTCCTCTTCCTTTGCTGACTGGTGTTTGGGCCCTGCATACTGCCAACACACTCAGTTTTGCAACTTGGTGGAAGTACAATAGATCGTTTTGTATGTGGATTAGTATTTGAGTCTCACAGTAAGAATAGACTACGGCTATTTGCTTTTTGAAAACTGGTAGAGACTGATAAATGTGTGTTGCCTGTTGCCTGCATTTACTGGTTACATGCCCGACAGGGACTCATGGGTAAGCTGGAAATCTTCAGTATCACTGAGATATTCCCACATTCACTGAGAAACACTGGGACTTTTGCAGGCATTTCAAAAACTCTCTTTGGCCCTATAAGCTTCAGATAATTTATTGAGATGCAAAGCAAACAAATCTTTTACTCACTGGATGCGAAGGACCAGCTAGAAAACATCGTAAGAAGCAGTTGCTTCTAACTATAGCCAAATGTACCTTTATGCATTTAAAATATGACTATATCATACAAAGTATTACACATGAAATTCTTACACACACACATACCAAACACAGACAAAAAAAAATCATCTTCCTCGGTGTGAAATTAAAAGCTTTTAACAGTCAGACAAAACTTTTTTTTTTCTTTTTTTTCTGGTTAAAACTAGTTTAAAAAAATGGACAATCTTTTGAAACACTCCTTTGGTATTTCCAAAGATTCTATTGTTCAACCTGTCTGTTCAAAATTCTACTCCTACACAAGAAGAAATGAAAACTCCAACAGGACTCAACTCTTTCTTCAATAATAGCAAGGGAATTAATTTTAATGCACTAAATTCACAAGAAATTCCAGTAATAGAAAGATGCCTCTCAGTCTTATTATTTAATTGATCTTTTTGGAACAGTTCATTTGTACTCCAGAAAAATAATAAAGTAGGCTATTAAGTTCTTTCAAAAGTATGAAAACAACAGTGAGTAATACCCAGAAATCTCCTTATGAATGGCTTTTGTATTTGAACCCTCTAAATTCTAATCTCTAGTAGGTGGCTCTGGGCTTACAGTTATTATTATTTTAAGCTTAAAACTTCCTTGGTAGAATTGAAGTAAGTTTGATTTAAATTCCTTTTATTCATTTAAGATTGCCTGGAATGAATTTTACTTGCACAATGTAAAATATGTTAAATTTCAAAGCATTATACTTTACCCTTCACTTCCTGTCTATTCATTTAGAGAAAAGCACAGTATCTATGAGAAAAGTGTGTGCATGGTTACACTCACACACTCTCTCTCTCTCTCTCTCTCTCTCTCTCTCTCTCTCTCTCTCACTCACACACACACACACACACACACATACATACACCTTCACATATGAGCATGCACACACATTTATACACACATGCACACAAGCGCATGCATCCACATTCACATACTTGTGTGTATGCAGAAAAACTGGTCAGTCAAGACACTGAGTTATTGAGCCTTGAATTAAACTTCAATTAATTTCTTTTTGCCTCTGTGTCAATATCTGTTATGAGAAAAGTTTTTCAGGCATTGTAAACTGGCCACTAGCTAGATTCAGCTAGAAAATGTGTTTTGCCTGTCCCAAGTTAACTTTTTTTGGACAACAGAAAAAGAAGGAATATAAATGCCTATATCAACAGAACCACAGCAGTACTGGTACCATGTACTGATTCCCTTGTTCTCACCAATACATGGTATTAGCAGCCCTTCTTATGAACACATTTTGATGTGTGTATGGCCACATTACACAACACATTTGATTTAGTTGACATACCTACCTTTTCATGCGTTGTTCTGTCACTCAGATAATCTGCTGTGGGAGACAGTTGGATTTCTGGGTGAGAAAGCTAGTTTAAATTATTTGAGCACTGATCTTGTTTTTCTTTTGGGCAGATGTGCAACAGTGTGCTTTGGAATCTACTGTATAAGTTTTGGTTGGAAATGAATTCAAGAAAGGTTATAGCACCGTGCTCTGACTTATCTCTCTTTATAATTATTTAATAAATTGAGAACTCTGGATTATAGTAAAAAGTCAATATAAAACTTTCCCTTAGTCAGTTAGTATTGAAAATAATTTTTTAAGTTTTACTTACCTCCAATGACAAAATGTGTTTCTTTTTTTATACTGTAAATGATTTATATGTGAATCTTCAAGATTATTAATATATTACACATCTCTGGGTATATTCGCTGTTGCTCCATACATATATTTTAATATGTATGTGTACATACAGTAGATACACATACATCTGTGAATTAAATGATGTCTTTATAGGAAAGGAAAAACTGTAATCCTGTTTATGAAAATGTAAATTACTACGACAATCTCAGAAAGTAGAGGAGAGATTCTCCAATGTAAAAGAATATAATGCTATCTTACAATCCTAGCAGTAAATACATATGAAAAAGAAATCAAATTGTATGTTGAAAAGACAGCTGCATTTCATAAACGTTATACACTATTTGTAAAAATGAACCAGCCAAATATTCACCTGAGGAGCAAATGAAAAAAACAGAACATATGAACATTAGAATAGTGTTCAGCCATAGAAAACACTGAAATCTCTTTTGTTTGCAAAAACATGGATGGAATTGAAGATGTTAAGTGAAATAAGGCAGAACACAGAAAGACAATATCTGTGTATGTAGAATCTCTTAAAAGTTGTTGTCATTGAAGATGAGAATACAAATTATGATTATTCAAATCCAGGAGGAATTATGGGGAGTCAAAGATGAGGAGAAGCTTATAAATGGGTAATTAGTTTCATTCATTCATTCATTCATTCACTTATTTGCTTTGAGATAGGGTTTTTACTGTGTAGCTTTTGCTGGAGTAGAACTTGCTTTATAGACTGCGCTCACCTCAAAATTAGAGATCCACCAAGTGCTGGGATTAAAGGTATGTGCAACCATGCCCAGCCTTAATTACACTTAGATAAGTGTAATTATATAAATAGTATCTAAATTTCTAAATAAGAGAAGTGCTGATGAACAGCATAATGATTATAATCTATTAGAAAGATTTTGTGTATTTTCATTTGAAGGTAAAGAGAAAAGAAAATGATGTGTTAAACAGAATGTATATGTCTAACCTGGAAATATTTGACATACATGTATGGAAACATCACATGACACTTCATAATATACACATTTTTTTTTATTTTTATGTATCAGATAAAATAAATTTAATTTAATTCCAAAAAGAGAATCTTTAGAAGAGTTTCTTTATAATGGACAAAATTGGAAAGAATTACTTACTGGTGATAAAATGGATTGTGATATGTTCTTGCAATCGAGTAATATGCAAGGAGGAACACCCTGTAACCCACAGCTGTGCAGGAAAATGTTACAGGTGTGATATATAGTAAAGAAGCCAGTAAGTAAAAACAAGAGTTATGCGATTTTCTTTGAACAGTTCTGATGGCTGATAACTATGTGGTGGTTTCCCTTTGGAGTCTCATCTCCAAAGATGGTTAGTACTTGAAGTAGCACTCTTTATCTCGAAGAAATATGTGCACAGGTCATTATGCTTGATAAAAACACATCAAACCTTGCATGCAAAATCTGCCAACTCTGTAAGACTGCCATTAATATGCTTGAATATTATTGATCATATTAGTAGAGCTTTATCTGTGTGTGACAAATGTGTATGCATGTTCATATGTTCATGTGTCTACAAGTAAAAATCTATGTGATAGCCACAAGCCGACTTCTCTGTCTTATTTTCTGAAACAAGATCTTTTGCTAAATCTGTAGTTCACTTCTGTCCCTACACTAACCAGCTAGCTAAGGATCTCAAGAGAGATGCTTGTCTCTGCTCCCATCTCCAGCCCTGGGGTTGAATTTGGGTATGATCACACCCAGCTTGTATATGCATGTGGTAGGTCAGAACCAACCTCTTTGAATGTGTGCAGCAATCACTTGACTGTCAGCCATTTCCTGAGCCACAGATAAATTCTTTCTGAAGTTAATATTTTAATCTCATGTAAATTCTTTGACATATGGGCCATGATTTACATACTAATACAGAATAATCTATTTCCATGTTTAGTTCCCATAAGGACCCTAACCAGTTTTAATTCTAATTTCCCTATTCAAAAACCAAAAAAAAAAAACCCAAAACAGCGCAATCTCATCAAAATGTTCTACATTTGTTAAATCATCTACGTACGTAGAAATTACTAATATTTTCCTTTACCTAGTTTGTAAATTGCAAATCTTAAAACCATTGAGTATATATAATAGATGCTGGAAATTTGAGGTATGGCCAGGGTAGAAAGGAAGTAGTTATATCACTTTGGTTATTCTGTGGATTTATACATACTTTTGTATGGTACCTGTTTGTTAAATAAAATTATATCATATTTTATACCACAGACTCTGAGTTTCAGAGAGCCCAAACATCCTCCATTAAAGTGAATAGCAACAGTAGCAAAACACTGGGGATTCAAAAGCAAATACTAATTTACCACAGTTTTATTCTATGATTGCATATAAATTATTGATCTACCTCTTCCCAATTTCTCAAGATAAAGTTTTTCCTTCCTCAAACAGTCTCCTTTGTTTTTAAAACATTTTCCAGGGAGAAGATGCAGAAGAAACATTTACTCTCTGTTCTGAAGCTTTCACTAAAATTATGAACATATGACAAGGATTACATTGAAAATAACTAAGTTTGGATCTTTCAACTTAACACTGAAGACATTTCACAATAGTAGATATAAAGTGGGTGACCAGCAATAATCACAGATAAGATTCCAGTGGAGAAAAAAAGATTATCCTGACTCTCATGGAGAAGTTTAGTCTGAAACAAGAATAGAATTTTTATTTGAACATAATTTACTTTAATTAAATTATTTATTTTAACATATCTTCTACATTCAGAGGAATGAATGCCATTACTTTTCCATGCAGATATGAAAAGAATCTTGACCAACCTTATCCACTGATCATCTTCTCAACTCACTTGGAAGACTTCTGAGAGAGTGGATAGGGTTCACATAAGCAGAGGATGAGACAGTGTTCCATACTCTGAAAACATCAATAGGAAGAAAATGGACAGGTATGTAAGCACTGTTGAGTATCCTGCAGAACCGTTTCACTGCCTGGACATCCTCTTTCTGTTTCATCTTCCCCTTCTTGCAAACCCTGGAAACCATTGATCTTTTCATGTCTTTATAGTTTTATCTTTTCATAAATGTTGTGTAATTGCAATCAAACAGTATATGGCCCTTTTATATAGGCTTCTTTCGTTCAGCAATGTATCATCTCATAGCCTCATAAATAATAACATATAAGTTTTCAACCCCTTTGGATACGTACTGTGCTGTGAGAAAGCACAGTGACCAAAAGCAAGCGGAGAGAAAGGGTTTATTTTGCACATGTCCGTATCATTGTTCATCACTGAAAGTAGCCAATGCAGTAAGTTAAACAGGGAAGGAATCTGGAGGCGGGAGCTGGTGTAGTGGCCATGTAGGGATGTTGTTTATTGATTTGCTTTTCATGGCTTACCCAGGCTGCTTTCGTATAGAACTCAAGACTACAAGTTCAGAAGTGGACCCACCCACAGTGGGCTGGGCTCTCCCACATCAATGACTAATTATGAAAAATGCCCTAAGGCATGCCTACAGCCTGATTTTTATGGATCAGTTTTCTCTGTGCTGTTTCTGCCTCTCAGATGACTCCCTTTCATGCCAAGTTAACAAACTGTGCTCCTTTTTTTCTTTGTTTGCCAACTTGACACAGCTAGGTTCATCTGGTGGGAAGAGAGAGAGTCTCAATGGATAAGATGCCCCATTCAGATTGGCCTGTAGACAAGTCTGTAGAATATTTTAATTAATTATTGGTATGGAAAGACACAGCCTCTGTGCATGGTGCTATCCAGGGCAGGTGTTTCTTCGTTGTAGAACAAAGCAGGCTCAATGGGCCCTTGATAGCAAGCTTTTACTTTAAGCAGTGTTCCTCTCTGGTCTCTATTTCAGTTTCTCCCCCTAGGTTCCTGCTTGGTTTCCTGCTTTTCCTCCCTTTATGGTCAATTGTAATATGTAAGATGGAATAAACCCTTTCTTCCCCAAGTTGCTTTTGACCGGCTGTTTATCACAACAATAAAAGAGACTTAGTCTTAAGCTCTTAAGGACTTTTAATGGGAGGATGCCATGATCAAATAACCAAACATGGTAGGTTATGAATTGGTAGATTGTGGAGAAAAAGTATTCTGTATAAAGAGGGTTAAGAAGGCTGGGGTTGATGACTTAATAGCAATGTAATTTGTGAAGCCTACTAAACAATAAGGAGGTGTGGTGTATTGTTTGGATGTTTGCAGACTTGAAGATGTCGGTTGCATAGCATTAAACCAAGCCTTGGTTCTCTTAGCTTTTATTCTCTAGCCGCACGGGGATTAAAACAGCACCCAGAGTTGCAGGAATTACGGGAGTAGCATTTGAGTAGAAACCACAAATCTCTATAGGAAAAGAACATTCCCGAAAGACCCAGCGGGCCCTGAGGCATGAGCATTCCTGGTGGTGAGTTGCAGGCAGTACTGACCTGCAGAGGAGGGTTGTTTGTGTCAAAGCAGGCAGGATTTCACAGAAACCGCAAGGGCAAATGGCGCGCACGCTGCTTTCGCTTGCCATAGAATCATCTCGCTCCTATGGGAAAAAGTCGGTAGTAGGAGGCAATAGTGATAATAACTAGAGATGGTGGTGACTGAGAGGAGCAAAGGCAGGATGAAGGGAGGTAGCTGGAGGTGGTGGATCTGCCGATTTAACAGCAATATTTTCAGTTCTTATAATATCTCAAAAACAGTATGTCTGATAAGCAACGTTTTATTTCCCTTAAAGTTTCACTTGTCTTCCCTTCTTAATAAAATGGCATGAGCATTCCTCATGATTAAGACAGAAACTGTGACTTGTTCTTCCTTACTTCTCCACAGGCACTTGGTAAGTAACTCCTGTCACTGTGGGGCCCTTTCCAGCTCTGTTGCAGTTTCTTTTACCCACGCCCCAGCATTTTCCGGAAATAGTGTAACCTGATAGCAGTGCCTTCCACTGTTCTTCTGCTATATCTGGCTTCTCAAGCGTGCCCTTAAAGTGCAAAGAAGGTTAATGTATTGTAGACAGAAAACCTTCAATAGATCGCTGCTCTGTTTTGCGTTAAAATCATCTCCCTGGGAGTTACCTGCTTCTGTCATGTGCAGGCCCTGTTGTTCTGTCCAATGCCCTACTGGATTGGATTGTGATTCACTATGCATAGCATGGATCTGGAGATGCCGAAAATAATATCAACTATTGCAATGGCAATAGTACACAGTTTATACTAGTTGTTAACGTAAAATATTTAATGTTAAGTAGCCCATTGTATTTCCATGACCAATGTACAGCAATTGAGCAAATTTCTAAAAACCTCTGGTTTCTCAGACAATGGAAAAGGACTAAAAGGCAGGGCCAGCAGTGGCTGAGGCCCTTTGCTTGCTTTTTCTCTCCCTCTCCTATATTTCTACTCCTAAGCTTTAAATAGCTCTGCTTCCAAGGTCTATTCAAATGCTAACAAGTCAGAACGTACACTCCGAAGGATGCTTCCCCGCTGCAGTCTGTAATGATGAGATTACACATTTCAACACCTGGATGTGACACTCGAGAGAAGAATTTTGATCCCCTAGTATAAAGAGTCTCATTAGAGAAAATGAAATGTGAACTCCTCTTAGGACCAGCATGTTCTTTTAGGTAAGCACACTGCACTTACACAGGAAAGGCGTTCTTTGATCTTCCCTGAGTCCAAGGACTCTGCACCAGCATAGGTCTAAAACAATACTTAAGGTTTGTTTTGTCATTACAAGCAATCATTCCTTGGTCTCTTTGAACTGTATGCAACAGGCAATTCCACGTAAGTCTTTTCTAGACATCCTCTTCTCTCTATTGGCTGATGAAATTTCCCTGGTATTAACACCTGAAAACACTATCTCCTTTCCCTTTCATGATGCAAATACCAGATGCATTGTTAAGCTGTGCCCAGGAAGTCAGTTGGATAACTGAAGAATAAACTAACTTACCTTCTGACCTTTCTTAAACAGGAAGGTCAGAAAGACAACTTAGAAGTTAACCTACACCTCTGGGGGTTTTGAAAACATAGTTTGTTAACACATAACTCCTGAGTGTCACTGTTCATATGTCTATTTTGTATTTGATTCATTGTGTTGTAGACATATTAGAAACCTGTGACAAATGAATTGGGTTAGGTTTTAAAACCCCAATGACAACTTGGTAAATATGGGAAATGGATAAATAAGTTTTCAGATTTTTTTAAAACAGTCCTCTTCATTAAAATGAAATTTTAATCAACTCAAAATTAAAATGTCATTTATTGCTAAGACTTCCCAGCAATACATAGTTGTGTAAACAGCTGGCAAATTTCTAGAAATCACATCTGGTAGGTGTGGATGAAACTCATTAGATTAAGTCTTCTAAGCATGGATGTGTGCCAAAGTTTTGATACGATAAGCATTCGTTTCTGATGGCGGTCATTTGTTCTTCGCCAGCTCATAAATGCTTCCTTCTAGCCATGGTTTGCATTTCCGCTGGCATGGGAATCACTGGCCACCACATCCCTGCATGTTATAATCCCTGCGCAAAGTAATTCCTAACCGATCCAAAACAGGCAAAGGAAACTCACAGTATGCTGAGTGGCAATGGTGGCTTCCACTCTGGACAGAGAGTTCTAACAAAAGAAGGAAGCCTGTGCAATTCTGAAGGGTCACTTGAACATTACAGACACAGAGAGGCTTGTATTAAAGGCCTGTTATGGTGAAGACAGGAGTCAGAACAGTTTGATACCAAAGAAAACTCCCGTTTTCTTTTAGATATCCCCCAAAAGGTGATTGGAGAATGATCTGGTTTTCTTTGAGTGGGGGTGTAAGAACAGGGCTCAGGCAACCGATGTGTAGGTGTAACGGGTGTTAGTTAGGAAGAAGGGCTGATAGATACAGCGCATGGCTTTCCTAAGCAATGGGTACCATGTGATTCTTGTGCATTTCTCTATCTTTCTCAGTGTGTGTTTTGAAGAGACAGTGCTTCCACCCTGGAAGTGACTGATGATAATAGAATTATCTGTTTGCAAGAAAAGTGTAATGAAATCTGTTACAGGTGACAACAAAGAAATGGATAAATGTTGAATCAAATACTTCTATCACTAATAACAAGGATGAAATTCAATTTGGGGGTGCATATCATTAGTGACCTAGCAGACCCATGATTCATTATTTTCAATTGTACTTGATAAGATATAATTTAATGTGTAGTATAATATAATAATAAACCATTATGTCTCCATTCTAGTGAAAGTATCAACTTTTGTGTTCCTCATCCCATTCTCCCCACCATAAAACTGCGTTTTGTCTTTTATGTGGCATATTCACTGATACAGATAGTCATCACAAAAGCATCTGTAGTATCAATGTACTTTGTGTCAGATGCTTGAGGATATTTTGAAGTTAGAGGATGAGGATGCTTCAAGCCTGACACAGAACAGAAAGTCAAGAACTGAAGCAGGCATCCTACCTTTTTCAGTAGATGTGGAGTAGTTATTCCTATAGAATCTGTTTTCACAGGTGAAATGCACCACTGTCATGAATTACCATGAACTTACAGGGAAGGCTGTTTAATATCCGGTCATGAAAGTGAATCAGTGCTGACTTAGTGAAAAATACTATGAAAATTTCCTGCTTGCCTAAAGTTATCTAGCTGATTAAATTAAAACACAGGAAGTAAAATTCAATTATATATTGTTGATACATAGATTAAAAACTCTCACAACCTCATGTGATAGCATATATTTGTTAATAAAAATAAGAAAAGTTATAATAATTTAGATTTACAATCTATTCTTAAAATACAATTCATCAAACTTACTAACAGGGCAAATGGACCCTCTTAACAGAGACAGGTGATTCAAATACCCATGTCTCTAGGATCAAGGGTTTAATGGAGAACAACTCACAGGATTTTTTTTTTCAACTTTTATTAGATATTTTCTTCATTTACATTTCAAGTGTTATCCAGAAAGTTCCCTATATCCTCCCCCCTCCCGGCCCTGCTACCCTACCCACCCGCTCCCACCCCCTGGCCCCGGCATTCCCCTGTATTGGGGCATATAAAGTCTGCGTAACCAAGGGGCCTCTCTTCCCACTGATGGCCAACTAGGCCATCCTCTTCTATATATGCAGCTAGAGACACGAGCCCAGGGGGTACTAGTTAGTTCATGGTTATTCTTCCACCTATAGGGTTGAAGACCCCTTTAGCTCCTTGGGTACTTTCTCTAGCTCCTTCTTCCNTATTATGAATAAGGCTGCTATGAACATAGTGGAGCATGTGTCCTTGTTACCAGATGGAATATCTTCTGGATATATGCCAAGTAGAGGTATTGCAGGATCTTCTGGTAATACTATGCCCAATTTTCTGAGGAACCGCCAGACTGATTTCCAGAGTGGTTGAACCAGCTTGCATTCCCACCAACAATGGAGGAGTGTTCCAAAAGTTTTATTCTTTGTGATTTCGCATCATTAAGACCAGTGCTGATTATCTCCTGGACCTGTCACATACACCTTTCACCTTTGCAACCTGCAGCCCCTAATACACACACATACACACCACACACACACACACACACACACACACACACACTGGGGGGGGGGGGCATCCCATTGTGGAAGCTGGAGTGTGCACAGAGTATTCCACAGTATATCCCTCTGTGAAGTATATCCATCTTCACTTGCAAATGTTTGTTGCAATGAATCACTGGTATGGTTCAACATCTGTGGCTTCTGTGACACCATCAATCTTGGATCCTTACCAGGCCTCCTCCCAGTTATCCTCTTTCCCTTTTGTAATGGATATCCAGAACTTTTGGATCAGCAGGACTGGCCGTTTCACACATCCCAACCATCCACAGATGATATAGATTTTGGGTTGGGCCAACTCAGAGCCCTGGATCTGGACCTGCATGGTAGCTGAGCTGGTCAGCTTGCTGGCTCTGCCTTATTGCCACAACCAAGGCTGGCTCTCCAGTTTTGTCAATGCCACCATTGACAGAAGGTTAGCCTTCCTGTACTCATGCCCTTGGAGCTGGCTCATTGGAAGCCAGGCCTCCAGAGCTAGCTCCACTATGCTGCCCAGTGAAGACAACCTGCTTACTTTCCCACATGTTATGGCCTTTGAGGGGCTAGGACAGCCTTCCTACTCTCTCACTCATGCACCCACAGCAACTCATGGTAGACACATGTCAGGGCCAGCACACCTACATCCCCACCTCCAAGGCCAGCTCTGCTGTGCTGTCCAGAGAGGATGCAGGGCCAACCCTCCTGAGCTCTGCAGCAGGTGATGAGCAGGGATAGCTCTCCTGTGTTCAAGACATTGTGAGCAGCTTTCCTGTCCACAGATTTTAAGGGGGGAAGGGAGACATTACCTCTGCACCAGTGCCATCACATGGCAGACAAATGGTTGGGCCAGCTGTCTCATACTCACGCCCTTGGATCAGCTCACCCATACCCTAGCCACCAAGGCCAGAACTTGGAGTGAACTCCACAGTAGACCTAAGTGACAGGACTGGGCACTCACACTAGGCTACTCCTCTCCACCCTGAAATCTCCAGTTCCACCTCTCCTAATAATGTTCAAGCTGTTCTACTTCTCTGACGGTTTGTATGTGCTTGGCCCAGAAAGTTGCACTGTTGAGAGGTGTGGTCTTGTGGGAGTAGGTGTGGCCTTGTGGTGTGGGCTTTAATACCCTTGTCCTAGCTGCCCAGGGTCCAGTATTCTGATAGCAGCTTTCAGAGGAAGATGTAGAACTCTCAGTTCCTCTTGCACCATGCCTGCCTAGATGCCACCATGTTCCTGTCCTGATAATACTGAACCAAATCTCTGAACCTGTAAGCCAGCCCCACTTAAATCTTGTCCTTTATAAGACTTGCCTTGGTCATGGTGTCTGTTCACAGCTGTAAAACTCAAACTAAGGCAACTTCTCTTTCTCTCTCATCTGTTTACTACAAATTCACACATTGTGGTGGCTCCTACTGAAGGCTGGCCACATGGCTGGCAGGTCCCTGGATGTTTGGATGCTAACTTGACTCAAGTGCTCCAAGTTCCATGTATTTCCAACTGGAAACTCATGCAACTAGCCTGCCTGTGCTGAGTGCTGGAGGGCAGGACTGTGGGTGGTTTATTGGTACACAGGTGACTCTTTTCCTCCTCCCAGGCTCTGCTCTGTGGGGGTAGATATGGTTCTGTGCCTTCAGAGCCTGCCCATGCTGCAGGACCCATGTCCCCTAACCACCACCACCCCTACTATCACCACCACCACCACCACCCCCACTACCACCACCACCACCTCCACCACCATGTGGCATGGCAGAACCTAGGTTTCTGTCTTTCTCTTCCCTCACTATGCTGCCTGGATTTGATTTGGTTTGCTTTGGTTTGATTTCCTTTGATTTGATTTGATTTGATTTGATTGTTATGTGTCCTATGCAAAACAGCCTTAACATCAAGCTAGAATTAACAAAGGACTGCCATCTACTCTGGCCCAGACTGATATAAGACCACCACCACCAACATGGTGATTTATTAAGAACCAAAAGTGCTATGCTTACTTCATCCATCACATAGTCATAGACAAACAGACATAAAGGCCAAATGGTTCATGGGATGTTCCATCTAATGTATCATAGACAGGGATCACTTCCTGTTGCTAACTTGACTCTCTCCTCAAGTGTTCCAAGTTCCATGTATTTCCAATTGGAAACTCATGTCAGGTAAAGAGGATTTGAAATACTGCTGAGTTCAATACACCGTTTAATTCTCCTTCACCAGGAAGGTATACCTTACCAGTCTGTTCTTCCAATACCCATGCGGTAGGGCCTTCAGCCAGTCTTTAGTCTCACATTAAATATATTCAAAGAGCTCTATCCAGCAGGAAACTTTGCTTCTAATTCTTTCAAAAGAATCACATGCAGTATGAGTGATCGTGATTATTACATGGGTACTCGTCAGCTGTTCCTCCCTTTGCTTCTCTTTCTCTAACTTCTCCTGTTAGGCTCATAGGTGCAGCTGCATTGTGACTCAGTCTTCTAGCCATCCCAATCTTCATGACTTGGTCACAATCTTTGCTGACTTCAGTTTCTCCTTTCTTCTCTCTGCAGGCTGCAGTTACTATTTTCCCAGCATTATAAACCATTTCAATTTTATCTTTAGTTCCCATGACATTAAGCAAATAACAACTAACACAATAGCCATGAAAAACCAAAAGCAAAACAAAACAATACAGAACAACATATACACTTCTGCTCTTGACCTTATTGTAACATGTTAAGCATCTCCTCTCCACCTCTCCTGTTACTTACTCTTCTAGGTCTTGAACCAGTTTTACTTGGCTCATACCATTTTTATGTCTCTAAGGCTAATTTGATGCCTTTAACACAGAGAATCTTTATTTTTTTCATGTATCATTTTAGGAATGGTCTCATAAAGTTATGTAATTTCAACTATTTCCTATACACCAATATCTCCAAAACTCTTTACTTTTAAAGTCAATGATATGCAGGCATCAAAATGTCTCCAACTCCATGTCTCCAAATTATGACTCTACAGAATTTAACTCATCATCTTGCACCAAAACTCATTCAGTTTTTGTATTGGTCAAAAACCTTACTTTGTGTATGTCTATGCCAGTGTCCACTTCATCTTCTTACACAGATGTGTAAATGTTTGTATAAAGGAGCATAAGGCAGCTTTGAGTGTCCTTCCTCTGGTACTGTCTATCTGTGTTCTGAGAGTAGGTTTCTCATTGGGTTTAGCTAATTTTGCTGTTCTTGATCAAGACTTAAGGTTCTGATTGGCTCTCCCTCCCCAGTCCTGGGATTGAAAGTGTGTGTCATCAAACTTGACTTTTTTTTTTTTTTTTTTTTTTGAAATGTGAGTTTTTGGGGATTAGACCCATGTTCTTATGTCTGCATGCTTGAGCAGCAAGAAATTTACTAATGGAGCTATCTCCACAGCCCGAACAGCTTTTCTTTGTTTTTAAACACCAATTTTCTGTCTTGTTAGTCAGAAAATTGAGTCTTAGACTGGATGATGGTATTTTCTCCTATTCCCTACATCTACACAGACCTCAGATCCTGAAGACATGGCATGTTCTGATTTCTCAAAAGGATCTCTTTTCCAGTAGTCTACTGAGCTGTTGCCAAAGGTAACTTTCCAAATATGTATTTTATTTTATTTCATTTTATGTCTATGAGTGGTTTCCCTCTTGTGTGTCTGTGTACCATTTTCATGTCTGGTACTCATGGAGGCCAAAAGAGTCAATGATGCCTTAGAACTGGAATTTGATTGTTGTAAGCTACCATATGGATGTTGGGAATTAGAACCGGATCCTCTACTCTTAAGCAGCCAATGTTCTTAACCACTGTGCCATCACTCCAGCTGCATGAAGACTTTTGATCTCTTAAAGCCACTCTGTGCTTGCCACACTGTTCAGTAACTCACTGCCCTCCAGACAGAGTACACACAGAATGTCATTTATGCTCTGGCTTGCTCCTCATTGCTTTCTCAACACATTATTCTACCCTTAGAGTTCTTCTACCCAGTTCATATCCACTCTAAAAAGGAGAGGAAAAATATAGAATACCAACTTTATTTCTGACATCAAAACCCAACAGCATTGCAAGGTGCAATGAAAAGGAACTCCTGACTAAAAACAACTGAATTTTATGCATTATTTTGCAACTTTAAAATTCTTGAATTCAATCAAACTTTCTCAAACTTTAAAATATGTTTTTTATTTGTAAAGTAAGTATATTAATAGTTCTGCGATAGAGTCCCTCTGGGGGATAAATCAGATATGTATAAAGTTCCTGTGATGATATCCAGTGTCGTTTAACAATAACTAGTTATCTTGCATACAGCAGAGAATAGTAAGTTCATGTTAGAAACAACTGTGGAATGTTTGGGGCAGTTTCAGCACAGTTCTTACTACATAATCTCAGCCAAGTAGCTTAAAGATTTTTCCTATCTCAGCACAGTAGAATATTAACCAAACATACTTCACAGAAGTGGTTCAGGACGCAAGTAACTAAATAGAAGCAAAATGTATAGCAAATAGAAAATAGTGTATAAAATTTGGCTACATTATAAGAAATCGCACTTTACCTTTCAAGTATAGTTTTTTAAATGCCTTTCCACCATTTTTACTAACCTGAATTGGTATAAATTAGTATAAGCTATACAGAGTAAAATAATCAGAGAAGGAAACCTGGGGTATTCTAAAAGTATAGGAAATATTCAATAGCTGCTACTTCCAGTCTTCTCTCTATTTTTTTTTTCTATTTTTAATTATTTAGCCAAAGAAACAGAGGTGAGTCAAGAGTGGAAATGTTAGCTAGAGAAATGATGGTGTGGACAGAATTTGACTGACTTAAAGGGATTTCAGCTCTCTATTGAGGTCAATTTAGTCAAGGAGCCTACTCATCACAAACAAGGCAATATCCCCAGGAGACTCTGAAGATGTAACATGAAAATTAGTAGGGGCAAGATTCATAGAGAATTACAAAGATCATGTGTGTGTGTGTGTGTGTGTGTGTGTGTGTGTGTGTGTGTGTGTGTTGTACACCTACTGGAGCTAAGTTTTTCTGATTTAGTCTTTGTCTTAGTTAGGGTTTCTATTCCTCGACAAAACACCATGACCAAGAAGCAAGTTGGGGAGGAAAGGGTTTATTCAGCTTACACTTCCACATTCATCACTGAAGGAAGTCAGGACTGGAACTCAAGCAGGCCAGGAAGCAGGAGCTGATGCAGAGGCCATGAAGGGATGTTCTTTACTGGCTTGCTTCCCCTGGTTTGCTCAGCCTGCTCTCTTATAAAACCCAAGACTGCCAGCCCAGAGATGGTACCACCCACAAGGGGCCTTTCCCCCTTGATCACTAATTGAGAAAATACCCCACAGCTAGATCTCATGGAGGTACTTCCCCAACTGAATACCCCTTTCTCTGTGATAACCCAGCTGTGTCAAGTTGACACAAAACTAGCCAGTAGAGTCTTCTTCAAACTTTTCTGACACTACTCTTTACTGTGCTCATGCGTGGCTCTGTATTATAGGGACTTGGTACTTAAAATGGGGGACTTGGTGTCTTAAAAATGTTATTCTGGGGGGCTGGTGAGATGGATCAGCGGGTAAGAGCACCCGACTGCTCTTTCGAAGGTGATAAGTTCAAATCCCAGCAACCACATGGTGGCTCACAACCATCTGTAACGAGATCTGGCTCCCTCTTCTGGAGTGTCTGAGGACAGCTACAGTTTACTTACATATAATAAAATAAAATAAATCTTTAAAAAAATGTTATTCTGATTACTTACACAGTATGGTAAGTTTTTAAAGTTCTAAAGAATACAATTGTCTAAGTAGTAAAGTGACACTATTTTCACTTCCTTATGTGAATGATTTTCATTGAAAAAGTTTTTCCTAAAATGTATTTTGATCATGCCTTTCTCCTTCCCCCAGTTTCTCCCAGACCTTCTCCACCTTCCTACCAATCTGACTTTATCTTCTTATTCTCTCTCTTTCAACAAACACCTAGAAACAAAACAAAAACCAATTAAAAACAGTTTATATCTCTGCTGTGGTCAATTTAGTTAGTCAACACCAAAACCCCAGTGTGATTTTTTTTAAACTTTTGCTTCAACCCCATTCAAAGGTCTGTGTTAGGATTAAGAATGTTTTTCAGACCTGCAGTGAGCTGACTGCAGACTGCTGCTGAGAGAAGACTGGTGCAATGTGTTCTCTCCTAAATAACAGCCAAAAGCCATCTCTAATTCATATTCACACGGAAATGTTCTTAGGAAGAAAATTCATTTTGCGGCGACAATGGGAATTAGTATTACTTTAAAATTACATTTGTATTCTTTCATATCACAAGTTCTTATTTGCTGAGAGAGACACATGCCCACACATCAGAAAAAGGTTGCTGTGAAATGTTCAATTGAGAAAAGTCCTACAGGGATAAATTTAACAGGAATTTTACTGGTTCAGTTTCTGTTAAGCATCCCACTGGTACAGATACATCAGCCACAGAGCGTAGGTCCTTAGGATAATACAGCAACCTTGGTCATCAGAGGAAATCTTGTTCTATCTATCTAACTATCTAACTATCTATCTATCTATCCATCTATCTTGAATATCTGAAGCATTTTGAGTTTGAAAAGGAAATGCTTTCATAAGTTTACAAGGCTGTATTCCTTATGGATGAGGGAGGGCCACAGGAGGTTCTAGCTGAGAAGCTATTCATAATTACCGACTGCTAAGAGAGAGGATAAATATACACAGGAGAAGGAAGTGTTGGCAAATAGGGGTCCAGAAGGTATGGGAGGAGAAGAGAGGGCAATAGAATGAATATGATCCAAATTCACATTTATGCATGAAATTGCCAAAGAATAAATATTATTTTTAAATCACTCTCAACTTAATATTATGGTTAATTAAAAAAAAGTTAGAAAAATCTGTCAGCTAAGATCTAAACGGATTCTTTTGGAACTCATTTTATATTAATTAACGAATTATTAGAAAATTAAATTTAGTGAAATCAGATCAGAAGTCAGATGTGTTGGAAGTACTAGTGTTTTTTTATACTGGTACGGTTCTAATTGTCATTACTGGGAAGACAAAGAAGGCATTCTCAGGCTGTGATATAGGACTTGTTGACAATCTAGTGAAAGGGGAAATCTTAGTCCAGGTCTGGACCATCAACCAATATGGGATGCAGACTTTCTAATAGAATCACAGGATCTTCTCCACGGTGAGGGAAGAGCTGAAGGGGTCTTCAACCCTATAGGTGGAAGAATAACATGAACTAACTCGTACCCTCTGAGCTCATGTCTCTAGCTGCATATATAGAAGAGGATGGCCTAGTTGGCCATCATTGGGAAGAGAGGCCCCTTGGTCATGCAGACTTTATATGCCCCAGTACAGGGGAACGCCAGAGCCAAGATGTGGGAGCGGGTGGGTAGGGGAGAAGGGCCGGGAGGGGGGAGGGTATAGGGAACTTTCTGGATAACACTTGAAATGTAAATGAAGAAATTATCTAATAAAAGTTGGAAAAAAAAAAAAAGGGAACACAGGGCCCACAATGGAGAAGCTAGAGATAGAACCCCAGGAGCTGAAGGGGTCTGCAACCCTAGAAGAGGATCAACAATATGAACTAACCAGAACCCCCAGAACTCGTGTCTCTAGCTTCATATGTAACAGAAGATGGCCTAATCGGTCATCATTGGGAAGAGAGGCCCCTTGGTACTGCAATCTTTATATGCCCCAATACAGGGGAACGCCAGGGCCAAGAAGTGGGAGTGAGTGGACAGGGGAGTGGGGAGTGGGGAGGGGGAAGGGGGAGGGGACTTTTGGAATAGCATTTGAAATGTAAATTAAGAAAATATCTAATAAAAAATTGGAAAAAAAAAACTATGGAATAAGTGATATGTTACTTGGTAAGACAATTGTAAGTTGATAAGACAGGTCTTCCACCAGACTTAGTAGAAACTTGGGAGTGAGTATTTCACTGTTAAATGCATTTAATTTTTAGTACAAGAAGCTGGGTTGTTTCCCTCTGTACATAAGGCAAATGCTACAGAATTAATCGATTCTCAGGCATCAGGACTTTTGATTCTCCTTATACTAAAGAAAGGAAAGAAGTATTGTACTATATATACATATATATATATATATATATATATATATATATATATATACACATATACACATATATTTATGTATGTATATATATATATATAAAATTACATACGCATACATGTGTATATATTACATATATATTGTTATATTAACAGACATAATACAGGGTAAAATCAACTTTGCAGGTCTTTAAGATTTGACTCTCAGTGTCAGTTGTCAGAACAATCCTTCTCTAAGCAAAAGCCAGACATCGAAGTCCATCACTAGGCACGACTCATGGAAAACTACGGGGAACAACTAAAGGTGGCTTATCTCTGCCACCACAGAAGTGGGGGACGTTTTCTATTCTTTATTTCAGATGCTTTCTGTGAGCACTGGACTGTAAAAGATTTCAACCATGATGGTTTGTGGTAAAGCCAGGCCTTTTTGTATCCATGCCTACACTTGTTTCCTGTTTCAGTCAACTTGGGCCTGTGATGAGGTTTAACTGACAGGACATAGAAAAAGTTCAATTCTCTGTTCTGTCAGCTTTTAATCCTGTGCTGCTGGGAGCTTAGAATTCTGTATAAGGACTTTTACTGCACTGCAAAAAAAAATCCTAAGGACAGAGGCCTTGAGCCTAAATTGGGAGAGTAAAAAATTGACACACATTTAAGCATTCCAAGCATATCAAATGTCACCTCTCATGCCCCAAATGAGAGTCGTGATGACCTTACTTTTCCCCTGTGACATGGAACTATGTACTGTGTTGTTTTCAGTCCTTGAAACTTAGATTAGTGTCTCTTTGGCAACCTATAGATGAAAAACAGGATTTCAAGGAGATAGTAGAGACAGAATAATGAAAAGTAGAATGGATCTAAAATTCATCCATACATCCTATTTCTGTGGAACTTTTCAGAGATTAGCTGGAGTTTACATGGACAATGCATAAGTAATAAGTTAATACACCTTTAGAAGTGCAAAAGAAAGAATAAAGCCCAAACTTTACTTAAAACTTTTTTTCTTGCCTTTCATTTAAATTTTTATCAGCTGAACCATGTATTGTTATGGTAATTTATGACTACGTCCCAATATGGACTCAGTGAAAACAGCTGCTTTGTTCAATGAGGTGTCATGTGGCCTGCCCACATATCTATTCTTTGCTCTTCTCTACATAGCCATTCAAACAAACACACACACACACACACACACACACACACACACACACACACTCACACACACTTAACAGCACTGCCTTGGAGAATAAAGAGAAATATTTACTCTGGTAACCTGAGGTTAACTCATTTAAACTCAAATTAAATGAGAAAGGTTACCCGAATTCCTCCCTTCTAGAAAGGAAACAGTATGTTATGAATCAGAGACTGATGAAAAGAAAACTCTAAACTTGCCTGGAGAACTAACTCAAGCTGTGCTGAATTATTTAATTATGGGAAGATTTTGCAACATACATCCTTTCGTAAGAACCGTGATTTAGTCATGTCTAACCTGACAATTAACTCTTTTGTTTTGAGTAGAGAAAGAACTTAAGTAGTTTAAGCCCAGATCTCTTCATGCATCTCACATGAATCTAAAAAGAGCAACAGAAGAACAAACCAAAACACAAAAAATGCCTTTAGCACAATCAGAAGACAGCAAAGACCTTAAGAGGTTTAAAGTAAAAGGAAAACGATGTCTAGCAGAGCTAAGGCTTGAGGTCCTGTGGCAATGCTTTGCAGTGAGCAGAGATGTATGGAAAAGGCCAGTGGGAGAGAGAAAGGATGCAAAGGCACCTCCTCAGAAGTGCCCAGTGGGAGACAGAAACAGCGATGTAATAGCATCTCCCACAAAGTCTATTTCAAAAGTGAAAATGATTGTAAGTGCAAAGAAGGTTCCTAGCAAATCAAACTCTACCTGTATGGAGGCATTTGGGAGTGACTTGTGTTTCGCTGACTTTATCTGATGATCCAGACTATGAAATTGGGAGGACAAGCAGTCTGAGAGCATTATGAAAGGAAGAAAATGTTACTGTCACTTTGAACTAGAAATCATTAAAAGCCCTTGTCTTCAAAGTTTACTTAAAAATTTAAAACTTTCATTTAAAACAAAACGAACAACAAAAATATATTTCGTGACATGGTAACACAATGCCTAAAATCAGCTTAGAGAAGGACTACTTATTTAGGTCCATGGTTTCAGATGCTTTAGGCTATTTCTTCTTGGGCTTGTTGACTTTTGGAGCTGAGGAGAAGCAATACAGCAAACAGAAGCAAGGGGCAGAAGGCATCTTATCTCCTTGCCCCATAAAGCCACCCCTGATTTTGAGGTTAAGTGAGAAGCATAACTTCAGTATGCATAGCCTAGGGCTTCACATGATGGAGCTGGTGGGGTGGGGAAATAAATGCTGGGAATTTATTTTCAACAGTCCTGTCTGCTTTCCCTTTGATCCTTAAATGGAAATGTTAGTTCAAGAGACTCAAGAGGGTAAGCACGTAAAACTGAAACCCTTTCAGATTTCCGAAAGAGCTTCAGACTTGGAGGAAGGCAGAGTAGGGGAAGAATGAAGGAGCCAAGTAAACATTAAGGTTGCAAAATTCCTTTAGCTTCCATAATTACTTGGTATAATGGCTTACAGAAATCTAGACATCTTAAAATAACTCCTTTTAAGTACTTTTTTTCCCCTATTCCACTTTAATTAAGCTTGTTACTAGCTCCCAAATTCCAAAGTGTTTATTGAACTTTGCAAGGGGGGAAGAAATCAAGACGTTCCACCTGGTGAATCAACTCCATGAGATGTGTAGCTCACATCAAAATGGATTTTTACATGTATCAGGTTGATGATGTAAATTCAATTAACTTTTGAGTTTAAAAAGAATCACACAAATTGTAGCTGATTAGATGTTCCCGCAATGTACAGAGCTGATCTTTTGCAGGGATGAATGAAAGGGCCAGCATATTATCTCGACATACATAAAACACTTTGATTAGAGATTATTTTGTTCCTGTAAAATAGCATGATGTCAAAGTAAAGGGAATACATGCTGTGTTGTGGTGCTGGCTTTCTGCTAGGGTAGGATCTGTAAGGATGATTAGAACATCTGCTGAGTGCTGGGTGTATTTTGAGAAGTCAACAAACATTGAATTCACCTCTTTACACAGCATCTCCAAGGCTCCTCAGCTTTGACTGGGTGAAAGGAACAACTGATCCTTCTTCCTCAAGTGGAACTAATTTCTCACATTCAGACATAAGATCAAGTAGTCTTCTTCTCTTTCATAGACTAAAAGCTGGAAGACAGGAGAGATGGCAGAAGCTGGGATTTCAGGGCATAGCTTGTTGCTCTCCAAAACAGTCATGAATAAAAATGGAAGCTGTTGTTCAAAATGAGTGTATGAAATTAGCAATTCTACTTACTACAAGGAGATTAGGGTCCATACATACCCCTAGATGGGGTAGGATGTAGTTCTCTCAGAATATAGAACCCATTCTTACTGAGGAAGGAAAAAGAAACAAACAAACAAACAAACAAACAAAACCCACATATCAAGTGGTCCATTGTCTTGGAGCAGTAGCCCAGTAAGCGCCTGCTCTGCCACTCTGAGAATCCCCCTTGCTTCTACCTGTTAGGCCCAGGTACCTTATAGGAGTTAGTGTATTTAAGCAGCCTTATCATGAGTTCAAATAAGGCCAGGTGTTTATTGTGGGTGCCTAAGGGAAATCAGGTACTTATGCCTCGTCCTCAAGCCAACACAAGTTGCCAATCTTAACATAAATTCAAATTAAAGCTACATACAGTGCACTATTCCTACTCATATATCATTTGTATCTAAACACAACCAATAGTAATACAATAACTTCTTATTATCCAACTTTATATATGAGCCAAAGACTTTTAATTATTTTCTGGAAGATATAGAAACCAGATACAAAGTAATACATCTTAGAAAACAGCATTGCCTATAAGTTTCTAAGCTCCAGAGGAAATTGTCCCAAGGATGCCTTCCTAGACATATACTGAAATTAATGAAAAAGGTCTGTTTTACATGAGATATTATCTCCTTAACCATTCTACTATGTAAATGACCTAAAATGATACAAAGTCCTTATTACCAAATCCTGTGAGAAATAGCAAAATATTTATGAAATGAGATTATTGGTAACAGCTATGTAAGTACTAAATCAAAGAAGGTTTACAAAACTGAAGAAGGATATAAACTATAAACTATATTCCTACTATTTGTTTACCAAGATCCCTGGTCAAAATCTTAAAATCTCTCTCTCTCTCTCTCTCTCTCT
Source organism: Mus minutoides (assembly GCA_902729485.2). Lineage (NCBI taxonomy): Eukaryota > Metazoa > Chordata > Mammalia > Rodentia > Muridae > Mus > Mus minutoides. The sequence goes on along the minus strand of LR749740.1, from coordinate 1,053,833 downwards.
CTCTCTCTCTCTCTTTCCCTCCTCCCCCCCACATATATATGATATAGCACACACTATTAAGTCCACATGAAGCACAGTAGGTGTTTTTTAAGTCCTAGATTTTTTTTGTCAGATTATAATCCATTGCTAAAGACCTTTCAACATGCAGTTCATCATTCCTCTATTGCTAGACATAGAGAATAGTTTCTCAGTCTTTACATTTTCAACCCAATACTTCAAGAAATCATCCAACCTCTGTGTACAATGCCATTACTGGGCAGATAGTCCAGGAGGGTATGAAGAAAGGTAGCTGAGCATGAGCCAGAAAGCAGTTGGTGTACCTGTGTAAGATAATCGCATTTCCTCCAGTTGCAACCATGCCCACTAGATGCAGTTATTGACACTTTGTCCTGCACTGCTGCTGGAGCCAGTTTTACTCTCAGAAAAAAAAAAAAAAAAAAAAAAAAAAAAGACTAAAAATACCCATAGAATCTTTTTTATCAACATAGTTTTCAACAAGTATTTTTGTGGAAACTAGAGATGTAAAATAATAAAAATTTCAGTATTTTGTGTCTAGTTAATTTAATCAAAATTGAATTTTTAAATAAAAACTTTGCTTACTGAAAATTAAGTTCTGTGTTAATGACTCGTAATCTTTACCTTTTTGCATTATTTTTGTTGTATTCTATTATACAGAATAATCTGTCTTGGTCTGTGATTATGTTACAAGTCTGTTTTTTTTTTTTTTTTTTTTTTTTTTTTTTTTTTTTTTTTTACCTGGTCTTTGGTGAACATTCAGTGTAGTTACTTTTAGCCAGCCTTTGCATGTGGTTAAAGTTTAAAGTTGTTTTTCTTTGTTTGTTTATTTGTTCGTTCGTTTAATTTTGACTGTTGCTGCTTCATCTATTTTATATTTTTATTGTTTTTCATTCAGCTAAGTTTATTTTGATGTAGGCTAAGATTCTGGATGTAACTCTCTGCCATTCTGAGTTATTGTGCTGTTCTAATGATATCATCTGTCAGTATCCCTAGCAATTACCTTGCTCTGTTTACAACACACAGTCCCTGCATGGATGTAGTTGGGCTTCCATTTACTTTTCTATTTTATGATAATCTGGCAACAGCTAGCATAGGAGACAAAGCAAACCATTAAGATGATGGGATGCAGGAGAGTTGATAAGATACTGTGAGGCCTGGGGAAAGGATAGCATCATTGGCGAACGATGTTGGTCAAACAGGATGGAAAAACACCAAAGATTCCAGAATAGACCCACACTTATCCCTCTGCAGAAACTCAAGTTCAGATGGAACAATGGCCTCAGCATATTCTCTGTACCTGACAGAAGAGAACGTGGGGAAGATATTTTTGAACTTATTGGACAGGGAAAGAATTCTTGTTTATTAAATTATTGATAAATTGATTCATTGATTGATTTTTTCCCTGAAAATAAGATTTTTTTCACATAATGTTTCCTGATTGCAATGTCCCTGCCCTCTACTACTCCCAGTTCTTCTCTACATCCCTTCCCATCTAGATCTATTTTCTCTCTGTCTGTCTTCCTCCAGAAAATGAACAGGCTTTTTAAGGATGATAATAATAATAATAATAATAATAATAATAATAATAATAATAATAGTAGTAATGTAATATAATAAGATAAAAAAACACATTGAAATTGAACATAACAAAGAAAGAGAAGAAAATAGCCCTAAAGAAAGCACCAGAAACAGACCCTCTTATTTCCACACGAGGGAAAACCCTAGTATGGACAAAGATGCAGGCCCTGTGCATGCTGCCACAGTCTTTGTGAATTCTTTGCTTTGACCATGTTGACTTAGATGCCTTGTTTTCTTGGTGTCTTCTATTCCCTCCAGCTCCTACATTCTTTCTACCTCCTCTTCAGTGGAGTTCCCTGACAGGAGGGATTTTTTAGAGATATCCCATTTAGGGCTGAGAATGCCAAGGTCTCTCACTCCCTGTAAAATGCCCACCTGTGAGTCTATGTATTTGCTTCTGTCTGCTCCAGGAGGAAGCTTCTCTAATTATGTCTAGGAAGGGACTGATCTATGAGTGTAGGAGAATATCATCAGGAATCATTCTATTGCTACCCTTTCGGGTTTTGTTAATGTAGTTTGTTTGCTTGTTAGAATAGTAGTATTTGACTTTCCCCTCTGTCCCTGGTTCTTGGTCATCTAAACACTGTCAGGTTTGGCTTTCATTTGGTGGAGTAAGAGTTAACTAAAATCAGGTATTGGGCATTCTCCCGCAAACTTTGCACCACCATTGTCTAACAGATCTTTCAGGCAGGGCACCATTATCAATTCAAGGTTTTGTGGTGGCCTTGGTGTTTATGTTTCTCTTTTGGTAACATGTAGAGTAACTTCCTTTATCGAAGATGCTAGATGTAGAGGAATTTAAATCTTGCAGCATGGCTACTCTGCCAAAGTCCCTCTAGGTATACATGATATGGGCAGAATGCAGACATGACCCGAGTTATGGTATGATCTGGCCAGAATATAGAGAGACTCCTTATTACCCACTTTTAATTGCTAACTATGAAGGTAAAGCTAATTTGTAGAAGGAAGAAGCCATGTTTGAAAGTGACATGTAATTGAGGGACAAAGTGATGAATCCGAGAAAGATTTGACAGAATGAATCAGAGATATGATATACCAAACTCTAAAAAGAACAGCATAGAAAAGAGAGGTAACTTAATGGAACAGCACATACATACACACACACACACACACACACACACACACACACACACACACACACACAGAGAGAGAGAGAGAGAGAGAGAGAGAGAGAGAGAGAGAGAGAGAACTTTACAGGGTTTAGGTCAGTTTTACAGAGATGCTGCCCTGTGGGTGTCCATGTCTCTGTTGTGGTCTTCAGGCCTGCTGAGCATTGAGCTGGATTGGAGGGAGGGAAGCATAGCTGGACCCTGGTAAGTGAAGTGCAGGATCTTGTTCAGCAATAAGTGTGAAGGCAATGTACACACCGGGGGAACAGCTTCAGAGAACTGGTTTGTTTATTTAGGGAGGGGGTGAGAAAGGGGTTTTTATATCCTTGGGGAGGTTGCCAGGGTCTTTCAGGCAAGGTTTATATAGCTATGTACCATTCGCCCAGGAAGGGGTCCTGCTTCATCTATATGCTCAGGGATTGTAGGGTCCCAGGGTGGAGGTAGGAACCTTATAAGTTCAAACAAGGATTAAAGCCTGATAACAGTCAGGGAAATAAATTCTGAGAAGGGTCTATGGTGGGAGAGCACATTTTATGGATTTAGGTTGGAAATGAGATGGTAGCCAAGTCCTGCTCTTCTCTTGTTTGAGGTATCTGGGATTGAAGAACCTTCAAGCCTTCCTCTGTAACCCTGAGCCATTAGGTCCTACACTGAGTAAAGTTGCAGGCAAAGACAGGATGAACCAGAAAACGAGAAGAAGCCAGAAGATTGGAACAGATTCCCAGTGTTAGTTTGTGGCCAAGCTGAACAATAGCTAAGAGAAGCCAGTTTGAATCAATTAGATTGGAGAGGACTTTGGGCTAGAACACCTGAGTTAAATCAGCCAGCTAGAGTACAGGAAGAGCTAAAAAGGATGAGTTTATTCAGCAGTAAGCTTCCAAGATGACGATTATGCCTGGTGAATAAAAGATACTTTTACAGTTAAAATGTAGGGGTGATAATATTATCCTGTTTAAAAAGTCTTTTCCTATGCCAATGAGTTCAAGACTATTTCCCATTTTCTCTTCTATTCCACAGTTTTCTTTTTTAAGTTCCTGTGCTAACAGTAAATGCCAATCAGTTTAGGTTTAAGTATATTAGTGTTTGTTTTCATATCATAAAATTGTGCAAGTAGCAAAAGTTCCTCATCAAACAGTCTACAATCAAATAATGACAATTATAAATCAAATAAATAAAAATATAGTATTAAAAGAAACTAAACTTTTTTTTTTTCATCTCCATGTGCATAAGAGTACTTCAGAAATCTGCTATAGAGTCCAACATTCTCTGTTTTTCTCTGCTTTGAAGATAATTCTGACAGGCTTCCCAACTAGGCACATTCTACAGAGACTGCAGTATCATGTTCAAATGGAGCTACAGAGTGCTTTATTAGTGCTGCTGTAAAAGGGTTGTGTTTGATTGAAAGTAGTTGACTCTTGTGTTTTTGACTTCACAACAGATAACACATGAGCGCTTCCCAGTCTTCAGAGGCACCAGCAATGTTGGGAAATGTGTCATTTCTTCTTGCACATTTTAGGTTGGATACCATTTGGACAGTGAAATGTGGGAAAAGTGAGGACTGCACAGAGCTTCAAGCTTTGCTGTATCATTAAGAATGAACTTTAAATATCACGGAGTGGGGCTTGTTTAACAAATAAACATGATGAACTCAGAATACACTCTGATCGTGTTTTGTAATAGTAGGGACATCATCATCTAGTATAGTCGCTTGAAATTTGGCATGGGAATGTTTCACCAAAGTCTTAGGACTTATTGTAGACAAAGAGTAGCCCTTCATGTGGACAGATCATCACAAAGTGAAGACATCTGCCAATGAAGCTCCCAGGATGAGTGCAAGAGGCATAACAAAATGACTCGTACAAAGGTTTTTTAGGGAAAGATCCCAGCGTACGGTGATTTCAACTTCTGGTTCACTAAGTCTGTACAATTAGCCATGTTGATTCAATAGAGAAAAACAGCTGTGAAGCATTTACAAATTTTTCCTTTAAAAAGATTCAGGATGGTCAACCATTCAGAAAATATGAATGAACTAATGGGGTGTGAGGAATGGTTAGATGCCCCACTTAATACCAAGGGTTCTATCTTGATTTGTGTCTGCACTTGCTTCTCTGGCACACAGTAGTCATTATGATTCCTAGTGATTAAGATGCGCCAAGTTATTTCAGATACTCGACTCCAAAGAGTAGCTAAGACAATTCTGTCACATTTCATGACACTCTTGTTTACTTTGTACTTCTACATGAACTTTGATGCATTTTTCAGCTTTGCCAGAATATAAAAATTATGAAATAAAACCATTTCCTTGTGACATTGGATACAGTGATAGCAACAAACTTGATACAAGGCAGCCTTTGCATGGTGCTTGTTTATAAGTCTCAAGCAAGAACTGCATTGTTTGAATATTTCCAAGACAGAAGCTGCTGCTGTTAGTAAGCATGCCGATAAGTTTGACCTTAATTGATTAATATATGAATCCACAACTACTTTTTGGGCACTGTGACTTGCATAGCACAGCATATTACCATTTCTGTCATCTGGTCAAAGACTGACACAGAGTCTCTGACTAAGGTGATTAGGAGTGTATTTACTATCTATCCTTTCCTTTGCTACTCAATACCCCACTCCTTACCTCTATCATGTGTAGTTTGATCATTAATAATCAAAAAATATTTGCTGATAGAAACTTTGAGATATTGTGAAGTGAATAAATTAGATGTTCTGATTTCTCTCATTATTCTTGTTGAAAGTTTAAAGATTAAAAAAGTAAATAGGGGCTGGTGAGATGGCTCAGCGGGTAAGAGCACCCGACTGCTCTTCTGAAGGTGATAAGTTCAAATCCCAGCAACCACATGGTGGCTCACAACCATCCGATCTGGCGCCCTCTTCTGGAGTGTCTGAAGACAGCTACAGTGTACTTACATATAATAAATAAAATAAATCTTTAAAAAAAAAGTAAATAGTTTATAAGTAAGAGCTAAATTCAGAAGGTGATATGACAGTTTATAAATGTTATTGAACATCACGCATGAAAAGCACTCCAGAAAGTTTCATGGAACCAAGAAAATTTGGGTAAGGATTTGAAGGAGGATAGGGTCTGGGCAGGAAGGAAAGGATGGAGAGTGTATGTTAGATGGTGCTAACTATACAATTAAAAAAGAATTGAAAAAGAGTTCATGTATGCTTAGGGACATGAGACAATAAATACCTTGCTTGGAGAGGAAGCATCTCATAGTAGCATTGTGATTTCTCTAATATACTCATCAAGTGAAAGTTTATTTGGGGTAATCATGGGGAACAAGGCAGTGTATGTAGTTTTTCTAAGAGATAGGTCTTGAGAAATATTTAAGGAACGATAGGGATTCTTACAATAAAAGAATGAAATATTCATATTTAAAATTCTCCAAAAAATAAATAAATAAAAGTAATATTCTGGCAGATGAATCATAGGTTAAACAAGAAAAATCAGGCATTACATAGGGTATTAAATATTTTAAAACCCATTGGCCTTCAAATGTATGCTTTATTTAACTTCTTCCATGTTATTAAATGAAAAATTGTGAGATTTACATCCCTGAACACTTTCTAATCTCATATTCATTTCTGAAAACATCTTCTAAAAGGCAATCATCGAAGAAGACTTTGGCATTTCTCATGGTTCAGTCCCTGGATGAATTTGTGGTTGTTTTAAAGCGTCTGCCTGGTTCACTTTTCCTTCTCAGTCAATGCCTGAGTTTGTTGGATGACATGCTGCCTGATAAAGGGAGACACTTTGGGATCAGGACTGTCTCTGCAATGGTAATGCCATCTGTTGAGTTTCTTCTTCTAAACACGGAACTTCAAGTCTATATTTGTAACACTATAGAGTGTGAAAGAGGTGACATGTAGGACAAGGGCCTTTTTTCTCTAGAGCACACTCAAGTGTATATATAGGTGCTGTCAAGTCTGTCTAAAACAGTCTACTCTGAACCTTTCCCTCTGTGTTTATTCTTATATTTAAACTCCTCTGTCTCTCCTTTATACTAGTTGTTACCTTCTAACTAAACCCTTGTTCCTTTGTGTTATAATTTAGGAGTTAGGAAAACAGAGGAGTCTCTGTTCTGGAACTAGGGAATGAGCCAAGAAAAGGAAAAGGTTCTGGTTGTGACAGACATTCTTGAGGGAAAGCAAAGGAACCTCATACAGCTAAAGATCAATTATCTGGGGAAAAGATAGCCCAAAAGTAGGTTTAGAAGGCAGGAGGAATACTGTCTATACAAAAGCTAAGCACAATTACTGGGGTGTATGCAAATATAAAACAGTGATACTTGATTGGCTAGGTGGGGGCAAGACAAGCTGGCAATTTCCATATAGCTGCAGGATGCAATAGAACCTGATAATTATGATCAAAGAGAGAAGTGGTAAGAGTCCACAGGCCGTCATGGTCCCTTTTTAAAACTCAGCAAGTCTTCACTTAATATGCTGAAGATTGTAGTATTGCATGAGGGAATTAGAACTTAGCTACCAAGGTGGTCATGGTAAAATCTATGAGAAACCAAATGCCTTGATGGCTGGGACTGGAAATTCACCCTTTTGTTAAATATAGATACCACCTGTGTGAAGACCTGATTCTTGCAATCCACGCTGTTGCAAAACCCCTCAAATCCCTTCTTAGCACTCTGATAATTATCTTCACCTGGTGGAATGAAGAAAAAGGCCACCCATTCCATAGGAAGTGAGTGATGCCAGCAGCAGAGAAGACCAAATCAAGAGGGTTGTTGGAAGGATGCAGTAAGTTGTCTTCTACTGTATGTTTGTAATCAAGTTAGTGAGTACATCTTAAATGAACTCAAATGGAAAACAGAATAAAAACTACCCAGCATGCAGTAGTACTGAGAAATTACCAAGATTGCAGTCTCCGTGCAGAGTGACGTATTGTAATACAGTTCAACCTTTACACACTAACTTAACAAAGTCAAGGGAAAGGCATAGCTGAAGCCTGGCCATTGCTGGCAGAAAATTTCAACATAGTTTCAGTCAATATTGGGGACCCTCTTAGATACACACACTTCACAATGTATAGTATTTGCCAGATAGCTCAAAAGTCTTTGTAAGATAAATTGCACTCCACTAGATGCAATATAATGTTAATTATTTTACCTACAGAGATAGTTATTTTTCTCCTTTGATATTGCTATTGACTGAAAAGTATTCTTGGGTGTAAAAAGAAGTGAGAATGAATTTGAAGATTGATGAACTGTGGTCGTGGTATTTTTAACTCCTAGTACTACAAAGCAAGTCCAATTTACAGAGCAGGACGTGACTCTCTTGGCTGGTTATCAATAGAGATAGGATGTCTTTTCACAATGGAGACATGCAAGCAATGCTCATTGGCTCAGTATCTCTGCAGTAGTCTTGGGAGAGTTTATATCTTTAGTCAAACATACCAAACATAATCAAACTTAGGCACGTACCCACTTAGAATTTTAAACAGATACCAAATATGGAAATTCATACTCATACATTTGATATATTTAGACACATGCATTTTTTGTCTCATATAATATTTAGCATATACATTGTCCTTTGAGCATTGTTTTGTTCCTTATTTACTGGAAATTAAAATTTATCACGGTGCTCTATGATTATTTTCTTGCAGCTCCATTTCATGTTCTGATTATCAGTTCCTTGGCTTTAGAATAACTTGGTTTGCAAGTTGAAGAGAGAGATCAAATTCTTAGAAGGTGGGGCTCAGATTAGTAATCCCTGCATGTTGATGCACTCAATTATAATGTATTTATTTGTATAATGTAATTGTTTATAACAGAAAATAAACAGCAATAAATATTCTAATACCCTCAAATACATATTTGACCTACCCAGTTTACCACCCTGTCCATGGTAACTACCTTAGGTCAAGGCATGTCTTTCTCACTTTGAGCTATTCTAAATTCATTATATGTAATGCATTTAAGTAGTCCTTCAACACATATTTAGCAGTTCCTGCTAAGTGCCTGGCAGCATTTTCTGCTGTGAAATTCTAGTGAAAAATTAAATAAAAGAGGCTTTGTTCACTCATGGAAAACTCGGTTTAAGTGACTGTCATGAGGAAGCATATTGGTTAACTATATGCTATATAAAACAGTGAAAAGGTACAGTAAAAACAGCCAGAATGTGCTTTGGGGTGCATGCATTTCAGATAGATATGTGATGGTGTTTCAGAGACTTCCTAAGGGTTGTCTATTACTGTGATGATGATATAACTACCAAGAGAAAGTCAGGAAGGAAAGGGCTTATTTGGCTTACATATCCTGAACACACCCCATCACTAATAAGGGAAGCCAAAGCAGGAACCAAGAACTAAAATGGAGATCATGCAGGACTCTGTTCACTGGCTTCCTCCCCATGGCTAACTCAGCCTGTTTCTTACACATCCTAGGAATACTTCCCAGGTGGGCTGGATGGACACTTCCATCTCAGAGGTTAGTCAAGAAAGTGCGACAGAAGTTTAACGACAGGACAATCTGATGGAGAAAAGTGAGGTACCCTATTTCCAGACATGTCTAGGTTTGTGTAAAGTTGAAGAAACCAACCTGCTAATCTGACCAAAGACCTGAATGCATACAAAAGCACAGACATGTGGTTCACTGGGAGGAAAACATTCCAGGTTGTAGAAACAGTACGGTCACACACTGATTAAGGAGAGTTCTGGGAAAATGGAGTTTAGAGTCCTGTAGAAAGTGTGGATAAAGAGAAAGTGGAAGAGTCCCTTTTCAATCATTGCTAAGAATCAGGCTTCAAGTGAAGCTGAAACCACTGTGGGTGTTGAATAGAGTTTTAATCATATCTGGCCCACACAATCTGGTCCAGATTGTTTTGTTTGGATTGATCCTGATGAAATATCTGAAGACTACTACATTAATTCAGGTGGGGAAATGATACCTTTGCTGGGGGGGTGCTAATGTCAAGGAGAAGAATATTATTGAATACATTTTTAAAATACAACTGAATTGTTGCTAAGAAGAGAGGAAGATAGAGACTGAGCAAAACAGAGGTGTGTGATGGGTGATTTGGAGGGCTTTTTCTGGACTTTGAAGGACAGATATCTTGCTAAAATAGGACTGAAAAGAGAATAGAGAGTTTGAAGAAAAGAGTTGGAGTCTGGTTCGTGATACATTAGTTCTTTGTTCCCAAGGAAAAAGGTGGAGCATGACAAATCAAATAAGTCTGAGCTCTAGATGCTGCCATGAACTGTCTTTGGAGAGATGACATTTAAAGCCTATATACTAACTAAGATGAGGATGTAGTGTGAGCAGAGAAGAGTACTGGATCAGTGAGATACTGTGCTTCTCTTATGTCGGAGCCTTGAGAGATAGAGAGAAGCCAGAAATACTGTTACAGGAAGATAATGTATTTCGTACTGGAAAAGCTTATCCTGAAATAGAATGGATAACTATGCCCCACACAGCTGTGGGGCCATTACAGGGACATCCAGAACATGGTGAGAAATCTGACAATCTGGGTGTAGACCCTGATACTACACTGCAGCTATAAACTAGGGTTTCTCTGGTTCATACCTTTATATTTTTTTGCTTTCTTCTATTTAATTAATTTTTATACTATATAGCCTGCTCATATTATTTCTCTTCTGTCTCTTCCCCGATACTCCTTACCTTCCTATTCATCCAAACTTAAGTTCTTTCACTGTCTCTAAAAGCAGACACCCATATAAACACACACAAACTCCAAAAAATTCCAATCAAAATGAATAAACAAAAAATAAGAAGACAAAAACAGAGCAAAACAAACAAACAAAAAATAAAACAAAACAAAAACGCTACAGAAAACATGGAGCCCATATAGATGGTCAATTCTTCAGACATGTCTTGAGAGAATATCAGTGCACTTAGCCCTAAGTGGGATGTCTTCCTTGAACCCTTCCCTCAAAGCATAGCATTCTACACAGAGGAGGAGGAGGAAGGATTGTAATATCCAGAGTTGGTAGGTGACTCCAAGGAAGCAGAGTCTTTCAGACACAAAAGGTCCGGAGCACATATGATCTCACAGAGACTGGGGCAATAGGTCCAAGCCCTGCACAAATTCTAACTAGACAAAATCCTGGAATAGTTTGTTCATGTTAAGGTCAGTTAAAATTTGTTGGTGTTGGAGCACATTTGGGAGTTAGATGCTTAGAAAAGTGATGAAATGATTAAGTGGAGAGATGGTTCTTCGAGAATGAGGTCAGATTTTGAGGTGGTGAGATTTCTGCTAGGGCAGAAATCGGTTCCTTTCCAGGAGAGTGGGTTGCTAAGAAAGAGAGCTAGCTGCCTGTGTGTTTCGTCTGTTTTACACACACCTGCTCGCTGTCTGTCACTTTCCCATGTACCGATGCCAGGTAAGTCTGTCTACCACCTCATTATGCAACATGAGGCCCTTGGCAGACACAGCACCAAATCTCCGACTTCCAGCTTATAACACAGTGAGCTAAAAGCACACAATTCCTTCATATATCACCCTCCTTCTGCTATTCCTTCTCATAACAGAAAACAAAGATCAGAAAAACAGATTCTGGATAATGCTGTGGCTGACATTTTTATATGACAAAATGAGAGAAGAAATGGAGAAAGAAAAGAAAGAATACAGCTAGAGTGGGAAATTTTGTTAAAAAGAGAAAAAACCCATCGTTTTAGTAACTGGAGGAGAAATTTGGTCAAGGGTGTGGAGATTTTTCTTTTCTGTGGAAGTGATTTATAACCCATTTCTGACCTCTTTTCCCAATGCAGAAGGCATGTCTTACCGAGGCCCATTAGTGCTGACATAGTGGTCATGTGTCAATACCACAGGAATAACTTTGGCCACAGACTACCAGTTTGGTCCATTGTAGGAAGTTCCCTGTCCCTATACAACTAATTTATGTTAGAGTACTTTGCATTTAAGATTAAAATAAATACATATATTTTTAGCAATCAAAATAATTTCAGTTGAACTTGGCTAAAACTTTTCAGTGGCTTTCAAGTGCACCATCGTTTAAAATCTGTGAGCTCCAGGCTATCTCACCAAGATCCCTTGGCATGGTGGGTTGGTTGTATCACTGGATTTGGGAAGCATGACCATGTGCCTTTGCTGATTACCTGGAGAATAACACCTCAGCTCACGCTGGCTCTGTGCCCAAGACCCGTGGTGACAAGCCCCTTCTGAACAAACAGCAAGAGCAACAACAGGCTAAATTTAGACTTGCCTCAATAGAGAGGGAGTTGGAAGCAGGCCTAGCAGTGGTGGGATCCTGGCTGCGTCGGGACTCACCTCTGCCAAGCTTCGATTTCCCTCAGAACGTTAATAGCTGAGCCAAGGACTCAACAGATGGAGAGTGGCCAGTGAAAGGATGGGAGAGGAAAACACGGAGGGAAGGAGAGGCTTGGCGCAAGAGACAAATGCTAGCATACCCATAGAGTCTTTAAGAACTAGTTATATATTTTATTGAAGCCTGGAATGCTTACATGTTAAAACTTTCTCTTAAACTGTGTGACACGATTAGTTTGTCTCTTCACCAGTTCTAGGGGTGGGACACCTGATTGTCATCCTTCCTCCTCCTTACCAAGCAAACTTAGTTCCCTTGTCTGGAAGGAATTCTGAGAGAAACTGTGCTGGATGACTCTGTGTGAGTATGTCATGGGCAAAGGCCACAACCCCAACTGCAATGTTTTAAAACCAGGATGTATCGTGTATTCGTTTTATCAGGCCTGTACTTAAAGTAAAATTAAAAAAAAAATTTTTTTTAGCTGTGTGTGTATGTGTCTATAGTTTTTAAATGGAAAACTATTAAGGAAGTGCACTGAGTGGCTTTAGCAAGCCCTTTCCCTTGGAAACTGGCTTTATCAGTAAATTTCTCTTATCTAACAGACTTAACTAATAACCAGATAATACTTAATGCTCCCCAGCTCTAAACAAACAAAATGGCCATGCTTTTGTGTGGGTTTTATGAGGCCGAGCAGATGTCTGAAGCATCTGACAAGACACAAAGCACAGCACAGCAGATAACACCAGCAGAGCACACGGCTCAGAAAGGGCTCCTCTCACTTTGCTCTGCCAGCAAGTTCAGGGAGTTAACAATCAAAACCGCCTCATGTATTTAAACTTTGTGCAGTGGGTCATATAAACATTCTTTGAGTTAAATGGTGTAATAGATCTAAAAAAAAAATCTCTTACCCGCTTTCTTTTCTCCCTCAGATTTATCACGCTGTGATATAAATACCCACAGTATTTTACAAGACAATGAACTTGGCTTTTTCTAAGGCCAGTAACTTTTGCTGATTAGTGGAAACCCAGAGAGCTGTAAAATAGCTGTTTGACACAATCTTGAAGCTTTGAGAAGTGTATCCCTGGAATATAGTTTGAATTACAGGATGATCATATTTTTTTTTCTCTCTCTCTCTATCTCTCTTTTTTTTTTGAAATTCACTTTACATTACTAAAACAAAAAAAATGAACATACATAAATAACCGTATAAATGGCAAACTATGCCAAAATCATGCATGCAAGGAAAGTGCTAATCTGCCACAGATAGTCAGTCTAGAATACAAGCAGGGTTCAGTTCTCATCTGTTTGTTTATTTCTCCTTTTCTAGCCTGCTGGGAGATGGGCCAGTTGGATGGAAGTTGGAAGTTGGAAATGAGGGCTTGAAAGTTTTAGTAATTTCTTCATTTTTGCCTTAATACAAAACGACACCATTGGTCACATAGCTATTTGTTGGTCTCTTGATAAATATTAGTTGTAGGTCTCTGGAGAGTGCCATGGCTTCTAGGGAATTTTCCTCTCCCTTGTCTTCTAGTATTTTCAATCTAGACTGTGAGATGTCACCACAGCTCTGTTAACTCTACCGTGACAAATAAAACATTTTCATAATAGAAATGCTGCCTCGTGAGTCATGAGAGAAGTAACTGTATTCATGATTTCCCCTCCCCTTGTGGGCCTACCTATTACAGACCAGATTCCTCTTAAAGGAGAAGGATTCTGGAAGATGAAGATGTGGAATGTTCTGCTGGGAACCAATGGCATTCCTCTTTCCATTCCTCCCTGAAAGGCCTGAAAAGAAAGTCTCTAGTCATTTTGGCTCAACAAAGCTTGAACAATGGGTGGTGTGTGCAAAGCCTCTTTCCCACTAGACCTACAGCATTAGGCTGCGAGTCTATTCACAGAAGATAATGCATGGCCTCCCAGCTTAGACCAGAGCCCTCTCTATCTCTAGGCTCCTCCAATTTTCTTTCTGGCATTTTAATCCTTAGCCTTACCCAAGAATTAAACTCAGAAGAAAATGTTGGTGTCTCCAAGCCACAGGATGCTGTTCTTTCACTCTGTGACTTATCTTCATTTGCAATCCTGGGAGGGTCCCTGAGAGGCTGTCACCCTCCTCTGGAGCTCTGTTTATTCTGACAGACTTTATCTGAAAGGTTTTACTCTTAATTCATCTTCATCTGTTAAAAGCAATCTTTGGGGGGGGGTGTTGTTTTATTTTTTTAACTAACAATGAAGTTTTGCCCAACAAAGGATGAGATGACATTTCCAAAGAAATCTTTTATACTTGATTGTAGAGATTTTTTGTTTGTTTTTTGTTTGTTTGTTTTTTGTTTTGTTTAGTGACTATTGAAGTTACCAATAGAAATAAATGCAAACCATTTGACAGATCGGAAAGAACATGAGATGAAATTCACTGAATTTGGAAGCAAAGCCAAAATCACTGTTTAACTGATAAACTAATACATAGACAAGAATTTCCAGTATGTATTACTGGTTGAATTTTGAAGATAAGCAATCCATTGGTTAACAGAAAACAGTCCTTCCTGCTACAGTCCACAGTACTGTGACTGAGAATAGAAATGTAGAACTCAGGGGATTTATTACTCATCTAACTTTAACTTTGTCCTTTTGGCCTATTAATACAATAATATTGAGGAATCTGTGGGCTTGTGTGCTGCCTAGGTTACATATTGTCAGCTTGGCACAACTGGAAGCATCTCAGAGGAAGGAACCTCAATTAAGAAAATGCTTCCAAAGGCTGGGTGTGGTGGTGCATGCCTTTAATCCCAGCACTCAGGAGGCAGAGGCAGGTGGATTTCTGAGTTCGAGGCCAACCTGGTCTACAAAGTGAGTTCCAGGACAGCCAGGGCTGTACAGAGAAACCCTGTCTCACACCCCCCAACAAACAAACAAACAAACAAACAAACAAACAAATAACAAAAAAATGCTTTCAAAAACAGATCAGGTTGTAGGCAGAGAAGCCAGTAGGGATTTTTTAAAATTAGTGATTGATGGCAAAAGGCCCAGCCCACTGTGGGAGGTTCCCCATCCCTTTGGCTGGTGGTCCTGGGTTCAATAAGAAGCAACCTGAGCAAGCCATAAGGAGCAAGCTGGTAAGTAGTACCCCTCCATGGCCTCTGCATCAGCTCCTGCCTCCAGGTTTCCTTCTATGTTTTGAAAACTGGTCTTGACTTCATTCTCTGCTGAATTAGTGCAAGCTAAATAAGTCCTTTCCTTCCCAAGTTGGTTTGGTCCTAGAGTTTAACCACAGCAATAATAACACTAAGTATGACAGTTTATAACTGTATTTTCTCCCTGAACTTGCTCCCATTTTAAATTTGGTCTTTTTAACAGAGGAAGAAAGGTACATGAAATTTGTTGACTACGAAAACATTCCTAACCCCAAAGAGGATTTTTATAAAATTATTCTGGCTAGAGAACGAAAGCAGCTGATTCATGAGTGTATTAGGAATTTTCTCATAATTTTCATTTCATCGGTAGTAGTTATTGTTTTCCTCTTGCAATGATGGCTACACTATCCTCATTAACACAGTGTCTCACCATGTAGCCCTGGCTTTGCTAGAATTACAGGTGCCCACCAATGCTTCTGATCCACTAGCAGCTTTTAATATAAAAACATGATCTCTTTTCATATTGCATCTCTTTGATGTTTGGTCCCCAAAGAAATCCAGAAACGAGTGGCTAAGTAACTATATTTAGCTTCATGTGTCTTAGATTTTTGCGTGTGAAATGTTAAGACTTGTTTCTTGATTGTTACTAGCATTTGCTTTTCTAAGGAGATTTGTCTTGGTTACACGTAAAAGAAGCTAAAGGGAACATAGCTCAGTTTCTCAAAACAGAACATACTGACTCCAATGATTACAAACTCCCAGGATAAAGCTTGCCAGAGACCCTCAGTGGTTAACTTCTAGATGCCAGCATCTCTCACCATCTCACAAACACTCCAAAACTATGGACCACCAGCTTAGAGTCTTTTTTTTTTTTTTTTCAACTTTTATTAGATATGTTCTTCATTTACATTTCAAGTGTTATCCAGGAAGTTCCCTATATCCTCCCGCCTCCCGGCCCTGCTACCCTACCCACCCGCTCCCACCCCCTGGCCCCGGCATTCCCCTGTATTGGGGCATATAAAGTCTGCGTAACCAAGGGGCCTCTCTTCCCACTGATGGCCAACTAGGCCATCCTCTTCTATATATGCAGCTAGAGACACGAGCCCAGGGGGTACTAGTTAGTTCCTGGTTATTCTTCCACCTATANTATTCCTCAGTTGAGAATTCTTTGTTTAACTCTGTGCCCCACTTTTTAATGGGGATATTTGATTTTCTGGTGTCCACCTTCTTGAGTTCTTTATATATATTGGATATCAGTCCCCTATCTGATTTAGGATTGGTAAAGATCCTTTCCCAATCCTTTGGTGGCCCTTTTGTCCTGTTGACAATATCTTTTGTCTTACAGACAGCTTAGAGTCTTAACTGTCTTCAGGCCCCCCACTATTGACCTCCTCTGTGGATCGAGAGTTCCTTTAGAATACATCTGCAGAAAGAGACATGTTTTCTGGATTCTTTAGTGATGTTCCATCCCATTTAAAATAAAGTAGGTATTCTAGCAAGACCCTTGATGAACTTTCTCCTAATCTTCCTGCTGGCTTCATCTTTCATTATTTTCTATCAGATCATGCTGCTCCAGGGATGCCAGCATCCTTGTTTACCTAACCTACCTTCTCATGTTCCTGCCTCATCACCCAATTCTCTTCCTGCCTTTGCTGCTTTTCATGCTTTGCCTATTACAGCTTGCTCTATTTTGTCTCCACACTATAGAAAACTGTACCCCATTCATTCCTGACCCCTTCTTTACTTAGTTTTTCTACTCAACACTACTTATTTATTTTCCCCATCTCTTTAGTTAAGGCTCTATGTTAGAAATGGGGCCTATCACACAGTAGGGGCTCCTCAATACATAGCTCTAAAAGAAATGAATGACAATAAGAGGTATCTGTGAGTACTGAAATCGAAAGGGGTTAGCTTCTAGAAGAGTGAATTCCCATAGGGTCCAGGTTCCCAGGGCATCAGGGTATGATGGAGCCAACATTTTTTCAGTGTATAGTAATTGGTGTGCATACACAGGGATTTACAGTTTGCCTCCTGTTATAGGCATTTCTTCATGACAGTTGTTAAAGGAAAATTTCTACTTTCTTTTGTTGTTGTAATTGTTTATATTTAAACACTGCACCAAAGAGACAATCTTTTCTCCTGTATTGCTGCTGGTAGAAGAGAAGTGGCAGGGGCCCCAAAAACAGGAAGACAGGAGGAAATCTGGTACCAGATTTTTTTTCTTTTTGTGGTTTCAGAAGGATTTAGGTTTTGATATTTCTTCCGGTAAGACTGATCTACCTACTTCCTTACCCTTAGGTAGTCAGGAAATAAAGGGCTATCATTCTAATTGCTGCTCTGCTTCCCTCTTGCACCTCTTAAAGGAATTTTCCAGCATTATCCATTGGTTACATAAGCCAACATTATGGGCAGCCTTAAAGATGACTAAATTGGAGCCATGGCTGCACTATCTTTCCAGGCTCACATTTATTATTGCTCCCTCATTTTGGTAGTTATTGTCGTCATACGGAACTCAGCACACACATGAAGGACTATAATTTGTTACAGTGACCACACTATCTCCCTGTGTGGATTAGTCTGTGGGTTGTGGGAGGTATATGTTGATCTACAGCAGCCTTTCCAAAGACAGGGGATTAAGAGCTTTGCTGAGCACTTTTGAAGACTAATTCCATCAAGCCTCATAATTTGAACAATTGTCGTATTTCTTCCTGTAGAAAGTGCATAATCGCATTATTTCTACCCCTCATTCCAGAAACCATCATACTTTTAAGATTATTCTTTAGTCTTAGTTTTTTTCTAGTTTTTAGTATTTATTTTAGTTTATTTTTTTCATATTTCTCCTAGTCATATGTGTAGGTTGTCTGGACAGAAAAGTACGGTGGCCTTTACTGTATGGGAAAATTATCTACCAATGTTTCTTCATAACTGATCATTCTTTGTTATCACTCTCTTCCCTTCTAGGACTCCATTGCTATATCAGTTACTTAAGCACATTTTTATACATTCTTTGAAAATTTCATACAATGATTTAGATCATATTCCACCCCTTTTCACCCTTTAACTTTACCTGTCTTCCCCTACATTACCACAACCTTTCAACTTTTTATCGTCTTTTTATATTTAATAATTTTCCAAGTATTATTTGTCTTGTCCATGTACACATGGGTGTTGGGCCACACACCCTGGAGTAAAGTTGACCTATCAGGGACCATATTCTAATTGAATACATTCCTTCCCTCCCCCACAGCTGTCAATTGTCAGAAGCTACTCAGTCAGGAATGGAGGTTCTTTTGAGCTCCTCTCTCTTCTTGATAATGGAATACTGACTGGCTCAATCTTGTGTAGGCAACCATAGCTGATAGATGTTGATGAATGCAACAGTCCTGTCGTTTCCCCAAGATACTGGGTAGCTTTGGTCTTCCTTGACCTCTGGCTCTTACAATATTTCTAACCTCTCTTCTGCAATGGTCCCTGGGCCTTGAGGAGAAAAATGAGAGAACTGGAACAGATGTTCCCTTTATAGGTGAGAATTCCACTAACAATTATTTTCTGTACTGTGACCAGTTGTGAGCTTCTGTTAGTCTGAGAGCTACACTAATTTATAGGCATAGAGATATGAATTTAAAGGACTAGTGCCATTGACAGGATAATAGTAGCAGGCTTGCTCCTGTGCCTGTGAGCTCCTTAACCATGGATTCTCTGTCAGGTTTGTAGTAGTAGGCATGTATTTCTCTCTGTAGTTTGTTTTAAATCCAATCAGAAATTGATGTTTACCCTGATGACT
The DNA here is from genome assembly GCA_902729485.2 of Mus minutoides. Lineage (NCBI taxonomy): Eukaryota > Metazoa > Chordata > Mammalia > Rodentia > Muridae > Mus > Mus minutoides. The sequence continues at coordinate 1,034,921 of LR749740.1, read as the reverse complement.
TTGTTCTAGTGTTATATCCATGGACATATGTTGGCACATGCTCCATTATCACTATCTATCGGGTTCCCAGAAAGGTAAAGCTTCTTTTATTTTCTCAGTATCTTACAATGAAGCATACAGTATTAGGAAATCTATCAGCAGGGACTGAAATTTCTGGTCAATACCAAGTCTTATATGGCATCTTGGAGTAATAATCCAATGTGTTCTCTCTCTCTCTCTCTCTCTCTCTCTCGTGCATGCGCACGCACATTTATTTATTTTATGATTGTGTGCCTGTATAAATTTATGTGCAGTATGTGTGTAGAAGAACCCACAGAGGACATAAGAAAGCACTGAATTTATGGAACTGGAGTTACAGACGATGGTAACTTGCCATGTGGGTTGAACACTAAGTAGTTTTACAAAGGCATTTGTGTAGCTCAATTTGAAGTGTTTCTTAATGAAACATTTTATTGAGACCCTCATGCCTATAAATTTGGGGTGTCTTTGTACAATTCCCACCATGTTGCTGTTTGGGAGCTAGCAATGCCTTCCACTGACTTCAATTTCTTGAAAAGTTTAGTAATTTTTAATTCATAATTATAATTTTATAAACATTTAATTTATATGATACTATTTTCTTCCAAAGAACTGACTTTCCTTGTGAAGATGACCAGGGCCTCTGGTGTCACAACTCTACTCCTGCTGCTCCTCTCTGGTAGGTTTTAGTCCTTCTGGGATCCCAGTGGGGCTGGAGATTGTGCTTAACTTCTTACCTTTTGTGCTTGAACAGCTTATGATTTCTGCTGACATCTCAAGTAGAAATCCACTATTGCCATTCCAATTTCCCTGTCACATTTTCTTCTCCAGGATCTTGAACTTAAGGCACAGTTGTCAGGAAGCCATTCATTCCAGTTACTTCTTGTCCATTGCTGTCAGTTACCAGCAATTCTGTTGGACCCTCTGCCCCTTTCAAGGGCCTCTGGGGTTTCTGATTCTTTCATTTCAACTCTTCTCTGTACCCTGAAGTCACTGTTAAAGTTTCGTTTTCTCAAGAATGGGTTGGGTGAATCAGTTTTAACAGACTGATATTTCTTCTGGTAAGACTGATCTACCTACTTAATTTAATTTCAATTTTCTCTAATAAATTGTGTTTTTCTAGTTCGTTCCCAGCAGGAGAATTTTATTATATTAGGAAATAGAAATCTGAAATTGGTTTCATTTCTAAAATACCTTTTTTGTTTAATCTGACATGTTAAACTCTAGAGCACTGTGATATGTAGAAATAAGCAAAAAAAACAAAACAAAACAAATCTATATTTTAATGTCTTTGGTCAATTGTGGGACAATAGGCTGCACACAGACAGCCTGGTCTCCAGTTGAGCATAGGTCTTGAACTCCGGGGGACCCAATGGGTGGTGATTTACACCTACACAGGACAGAAGGTGTTCTATCATGTCCCCTGCCCCCCTGGCTCCTGTTGAAGTTATAGCCCCCACAGCCCCTGCAGGAGAGGTGTGTGAAAGTATGGTGGAATTGAAGGTGAGCAGGACATGCCCCCACTAGGGGGCTACAGAACCTGCTCTGCCGGGAAGTATCGGGGTACAACAGGTTTGCTGTGGGCATCGGGCCTTGATCTTTGGCTGCTGGAGAATGATGAGGTGGAACCAGGAGCGCAGGCGCCTGCTGATGGAGGGCTTGAAGACCAGGCTGTCTCTGTGCAGCCTACTGCTCCACAGTCAGTGATGGCCTTAAATTTTGAAAAGCAAACATCAACATTCTCATCAAAAATGAAATTATTTTTATTCATTTTGAGCTATTATCATTCAAGATACTTTGAGGGTAAAATTTAATGCTAAGATCATTTCTTTCAAACTAAGCGCGTGAGGTCTGCATGGCATTTGTACCCACCTAAACCTCAGTCTAACCTAGCTGGATGACCCAGACTTGGGAACGACATTTGCTTCGGTGGCTACTACGCCTGGACACACAGATATAAATACAGAAAACAGAATATAGTTAATTAAAATGGTAAAAGGACTTCAGTCACACTGTGAAAGAAGTTTCTCTTTTGTAAGATTTTTGTGAACTATGTTTTTGTATGTTTTCCCCCTCTCCTATCATAGAACTTCTTCAAGAATTAGCGGAAAACTAAAGTAGAACTTGTAAAGACCCTCTCTACTTGTATAGAATGGATATTAGTCTTTTTTTTTTTTTTAAGTTTTATAGAATGGAGTGTTAAAAACCCCATATACTGTTACACATTTCAAAAGTATTTCAGTACGGATATAATTTTAAAGTTCTTATATACAGTTTAGCTTTTTGCAAGTTGTTATAGAAGACATACATACATAGTGGGACTCTCTGGTGTGCCATAGTATTATCTTTGCCATTTTTATAGAGATGCTATGTCTGTGACTTATGGAAATTAAACAAAAAAACCTCTTACTTGCAAAATTTTAAAAGACACAGAGAGACAAAGACAGAGAGACATAAAGAGAGACAGAGAGAGAGAAAGAGAAAGAGAGAGAGAAAGTGAGCTAAATGGCGCGTGCACACACACACACACACACACACACACACACACTCAGAGTTAAATGATATAGAGAGGTCAGTTCAACTTAAATTCTAGAAAAGTCTGGGGCCCTTCTTCTGACCAGCTGTGACTTGTGACACCGGTGATCAAGTGTTAAAGCAAGGACAGTCGGAAGATCTGAGTGAGAATCCGGACAATGAGCACACATTGTCAAAGTCTGCCTGATAATATTTGCCTGGTATCTACTATGCATTGCATCTTGTTCTAAGACCTAAAAGTCACTAAATCTGACAGCCTCAGACCATTTATAATCCTGGTATTATAGCTGTTCTCAGCTATATCATACATATAAGGAAATGCAAATTCAGAAAAGGTAAATTGCACAGAAAATGAATTAATTAGCTATACTTCAAGGTTGATTCAATGTCTGAAATCTGAATTGGTGCCCTCCAATGTCTCCTGGATGTTATACTTTTCATACTTAAAAAAAATGTATGGAAAAAAAATGTAGCCAGGAAAAAAAAAATCCTTATTTGGACAGAGGCAAGCCTCTTTAGAACCCCTAGTTGAGGCACTGTAAGCAACTGATGGAGGTTGAGGGAGGGGGTGTCAGGTTTCTTCCCAAGGCCCCTGATTAGCATGTTCCTATGGATGGTCCTATACCTATGAGTGCAGGTCGGGGGAAGTGTGGCGTGAATTGGAGAGGAGAGGATGGGACTGGGTTTGATCAAAACACACTATACTCATGTATCAAATTCTCAAACAATAAACAAAGTCAAGTATTAAAAAATGCTTGATTTGAAGTTGATGAGATATAGTTTTTAGGAGATGAAAGCATTTGTCATGCAAATCTGACAACCTAAGTTTGATACCCAGAACCCAGGTAAAGGTGGAGTATGAGCACTGACTATACAAGATTGTCTTTTGATTTCCATATGTACACACACACACACACACACACACACACACACACACACATACACACACACCTTACACACTCAGCCAAATGAGAATAAAATGATTTTAAAAGCATGGTTTATAATAACCAATGTATTTCACTGATGAAGATATTAAAATGAATGTGGCTTACAATATAAAGTGGAAATTAGATGATTCATTATTGCACATATGTATTTTAAACATTGTTGGAATCATAGGCTTAGGGGAACAAAACCACCTGATAGTGTCAGTTTCTACAATTTTGAACCATCACCTGCACAGTGTCTACTATAATTCAGGGCTCCCTGACAGCTAAGGCATTATTAAAGATGTCAGAGTGAAGATTCCTTTTCTTATTATGCTCAGTAGGGCATTCATAGTGAATAATTCTACTTTCATAGTCTAAGATATTCTGATAGCAGACAGTTTTTATCTTCATTAAGATGTATCTGCTCTGAAGATAACCACATCAGATACTATCCAGTGCTAAGACTCAGACCCTTCTGAGTTTTCCCAACTGTTCATTCACACTCGTCGTGTGTTTCCCTTTGGAGAGGCAGAAGCCATTCACCATTAGCACTGAGTGCCCTAAGTATACACATCACCTCAGTTTTCACACAGTGCCACTGGCTTTTCTCACAGTCTCATGCCCTACGTTACTACCTCAGTCACTGGCCAAGGAGACCTGTCCTAATCTCTGAATTTCAAGGAAAACATTAGGCTTTTGAGAGGCTGCAGATGAACAGGTGAAATGCATTTCTTTATATATTGCATCAAGAGCTGAGACAGGTACCACTCTGTGGTTGCATGCGAGCATGACTGCTTTGACAAGAGAGAAGAAAATACTCTCCCCCTCCCCCCTGCCACACACACCAACACACGTGCACACATACACACATGCTTCTCTCCCAGCTGTGTCTTGGTGAGTGCCAAGTGTAATTATGAGTGCTAAGCTCAAGCTCCTGGACGAACAGAGAAGGAATGACTAATAAAGAGCTTCACTGGGTTCTGGTTGAACGATATGCAAAGCTACCCATCTTAGCAGTACTGTGGATTCCATTTCAAGTCTGAACGCTGACACCACACACTTTGTCTTCAGGAAAACAGACACCTCATAAAAGAACTGTGTCGGTGCTGAATTTAAACATCAGGACAAAAGAAAAAGCTATGCTATGATCAGTGAGCACCTCATTCTTGCCTCTTTTGGATAATGGAAGACATGATTTCAATTTAACTCCCACAAGGCTTGCAGTCAGCTCGATTTGGGGTAAGTGACAATGGAACTCACCAGCTGTGAGTTCACTGCAGTAATGAACAAATGCCACTGGCAAGCAGAGACACACTACTGGACACATATGTTTTCTTTCCTTTCTTTTCTTCTTTCTCTTCCTCCTCTTCGTTTTGTTTTGTTTTGTTTTGTTTTTGAGACAAGGTTTCTCTCTGTAGCCCTGGCTGTCCTGGAACTCAGAAATCTGCCTGCTCTGTTTCCCAAGTGCTGGGATTAAAGGCATGCACCACCACGCCCAGATCCTCCTCTTCTTTTTAAAGCTTAACTTTGCAGATGAAATAGTAAAATAAAATTTCAAAGTGTCAGTGAGACTGCAGTCTCTCTGGCATAGTCTAATAAAATATATTTGAGACCATGAAAACATTTTGTTTTTGCATACACATGTACAAATGCACATGAAATTACCTAGCAATTCTGTGTATAAATAGTTGTATGCAAATTAAGATCTGACCCTTCCATCATTATAAAAGAAGGGAAAAAACAATATTTTCAATATTCAACTAAAAGGAACTCACTGAGCAAATTGTTGATAGTCATGGCAGGGATTTTTCAGTTTTTGGTAGATGATTACTTAAATGCATATACATATTAATTTAGAACAGCAAGCTCCAAAGCTTCAAATACATAATCTCATTTTGAAAACACAAAGATTGTGGTCTGTTTTATCCATGTCCTCACCATGTATGGAAAGAAAAAGGCATGGAGAATGCCTTCGAAGATACGGAAAAAGTTATACAGAGGTAAGTGAGAGGAAGTGAAAGGAGGATGATAAAGGAAGCAAAGTTACTTAAGCGAGCACAGAATGCTGTATCTAAATTACTTAGATGTAAGTGCATGATGCGATCAAATGTGTATGAATACCAAATCACTTGGATATTCCTTCAATTGACTACAAGTTTTCAACTGTAATAATTTCATTCATTTTGTGAGCCTATAAAAGCAAACAATTCTCCAGTCATATCATAGGGAGTTATTTTCATTACAGATATTTGTCATGTCTTTCCCCCCTCCCTGTGTGTGTGTGTGTGTGTGTGTGTGTGTGTGTGTGAGTGTTTGCATGCACATACCCACACATGTTGGATAATGGAAGACATGATTTCAATTTAACTCCCACAAGGCTTGCAGTCAGCAGAGCACACATAGTTTCAGAAAGAAACTATATATTCCTGCATTCAGCCAGACAGCTCAAAGCCTAAAACATAGAAGCATGCTTGTGGGATGACCTAACTAACTGGGTCAGGAATCCACAGCTGAGAGAGAAGACAGACAGCTGGAATGTGGGGTTCCTGTTGCTTGCAGGCAGAATGAGGAAAGCAAGGAGATGCTCAGGGCACTGCTCAGTGAGAAGCTTCGTTACTAGGATCCCAGAAGTAACTCTGTCGCTCGCTCGCTCGCTCGCTATGACCAGGAATAGCTGCTCCCAGGCATTGCTTTGGTTTGTTCCTTAAGATTCAGAATTTGGTGATAAAACAGAACTGGTGATCTACACCCTATTTAAAGTCAGGGACTGTGGCAAGCACTTTGCAAGTCTCCTGTTTCGAGATTTTTTTTTTTTTTTACTGATCATACTTTATTTAGTTATTTTTTTTATAATGTATGAAGTTCTATTATATATCACAACCCCAGGTATTTATATAGTATGAAAGAAAGAAGAAAAGAGTGATGGAAAGAGAGAAAAAGAAGAGGTAGAGAAGGAAGAGAAGGAGATAGGATGGGGGGAAGGTGGAACGATCAAAAGTGAAAAAACAAACAAACAAAAAAAACTGGAAAGGAATGAGAAGATCTCCTTGGTTTCCCCCATAAAATGAGGCACAAAACTTGGACAAGAGATGAAAAATAAAACAGAATTGATGGTTCTCTAGTATAAAATAAAGATATTTTCCCATGGAAATGTAAGCATTTTCTTTGATTTATGAAATGATATTCATATTAAGTCTTATTTAAATATAAGTTTCAAATCAAAACGAAGCTCTGAAGTTTCTAGCAGTACGTAGCTAACGCAAGATGAAGCAGCAGTCTAAAATTATGCCTTTAAGCAAAATCTGGGTTGTTTTTTCAGCCTTGGGATTTTATCTTTTTGTGATATTCATGATTTGGGCTCCAAATTAAAACAAATGAAGGAGTTGTTCATTGATATATTGCCATAGTAGAAGAAAAAAATCCTTCAGATGATTATTGACGGATACTTTTAACAAGATATTAAACACATTTTATTACTAAAAATTATAAACTTATCTTTATTGATAACTGAATGAACAGACAAATGTTTCTACACGTGTTGGATCAAAACTTTATTTCAAGTGGCTCTTTTTTTCAGTATTGGAAAATCTTGAGTCCAGAACTATGAACAGCAGCAACAACAGCAACAACAATCATTGTTCCTTGCTAAAGCTTTCACTGGAGAGATACAGTCCTGTGAGGGTTGAGTTCAAATCAGAAAACTGGACCGTGTGCCTCTGCCCCCTCCTTGCTTCCACCTTCTTGTACCACAAATGCCATATTCCTTTTATCAGAGGATCCACTGTCAAGTTGTAGCTGCTGCTCCAACAGCTCAACGGAAGGGGAAACGTGGTAACATGGTAAAAGAAGTGCTTTGTAAATCATCCTTCAAAAGCTATCCTGGGAGGAACCAGATAGACCTACGAATCTAAAGTGTTTAGCAAATAATTTTAGCTGTGCATTCTAAATGCAGCTCTCCGCCTTTACCTAATTACAGAAATATGTGCTGCAGTTTGCAGAACTTCGCCACTGTCATAACTTTTCTTGAAGTTCAGCCAACCAATGATAATAAAGCTGTCACGAGATTAAAGGGGGCTGCAAGTCATTGCTTCTGACATTTATATGTAGCATGGGAAATGCAAACAAGTCTGAGGAGTTATTAGTAATATTATGGACTTTGAATCCTTAAAGAGCAGTGCGTAAGACATCTGCCGCGGCAAAGAAGGCGATTCATCCAAACTGTACTTCAGTCAGGCCTCTTTTGTCTGGATTCAGGACACCAAGTGTAAAGGGGGGCAGGGAACAAATTGGATGAAGGATGCTCCTAACTCACAAACTTAAGGACTGGAGAAAGAAAATCGTGGAACCTAACGTCCAGACCCTCTGTCCCCTCTCTCAAGGCCCCTTCTTGACTTGGCTGCCTGTCCTGGATTTCAGCGCCAGTGCTGAGGTTGGAACAGCTGGCATCGTGTGGGGGAACCATAAAAATGTTACTCTGAGGTTTCTCAGCCACGCTGAAGTTTGTTTTTGTTTAGTGCCGGACACTACACAGGAAGAGAATTGAGAGGACACCCCCCCGCCCCCCTCCCCCGCCGCACATTATTTTAAATGCTATGGAGACAATCTATATTTTCATCATTGAGTTTCATCTTCTTTTGTCAAGAAATAAATTTGGCGTCTCTCACCTTTCTTTGAACCATAAAGCATCTTGCTCCAGTGACACAAAAACACAACACACTATTCTTCCTTCTAACGTTTTTTTTGAGGCTGGTTACCCACAATGGCAAACCTTGCTTCTAACGTAAAAGCTCTCCTACAAAACTAACCTTGGTGTTGATAGCTATAAACTTGGTCTCTGGTATTAGGCAATAAAAATAAACAATGGCAGCTTGTAATTGATACACTACTAATTTGCACTCGGAGCTTGTATGTGGTGTGTGGGTGTCTGCTAACTGCAATGGTGAGTCTTCACGCAAGCTGACCTGAATTAGTCATCTCCCTTCTCAAGGAAACTTCATCTTGCATGTGACTCCAGCAAGAAGATGTCTGAGTGTGAGAGGAAAGAATATTAGAAATGGGATGGGGAATCTTGAGGCACTGGGATGGTTCAGGTTCCATTACTAACTAGTTAAGGACCCCTTATCTGTCAGCCATTGTATTAGGCTTCTACAAATAAAACTGCATTTGATTACAAGCAAACTTTCATCTGCCCTGGTCTTACTTAAGAAAACAATTGTTTGTTCTTTATCTGACTAAGCATTCCTACAAGTAAGCTTTATGATAAACGTGAGTTTGAGCCCACTATTTCTTTCTGGCGGTTCAAAACACAACCGAGGAATTTCTTAGAACATTTATTTTCGTAACCATTACGAAGATAAAGAAGTCACCAGGCAGTGTTGGGGATTTAGCTCAGTGGTAGAGTGCTTGCCTAGCAAGCGCAAGGCCCTGGGTTCAGTCCTCAGCTCTGGGGGAAAAAAGATTTTTGTTTAAAATCTAACAATGATTTTTTTTTTTTAAACTGCTTATTTGTAAATGATCCCGTGCTATCTTCTTAGTTAATAGAGTATTTTGAGGAAGCTAAATCTACTTTGCCTTCAATAGCAAATGGTGACAATTTTTAATTTTGGGAACCTAAAATGAATCAGGCTAACATAAACACTCTGTAGGGCATAGTACTTTAAATTCTGACCTATCATCATTGGCTTAGTGTTTAAAGGAGAACCTTTGCTGCTGGCTCTGTCACAACTGAAAGACTGAGATGCAGAAAATAGGTGCTCAGAAGGGCTCATTAGTGATGTGCTACTTAAACAGTTTTTGAAAATACATTGTGTGTTGTTAGAGTGTACCTATGTTCTAAATACACATGAAGTGATTACCTGTTCACACTATACACAGCTTAAGTTATTGTTCAGTTTTTCACTAGTGGTTAGAAACAACCAGCCAATGGAAAATCATTAAGGGAAAGTTATTCAGAATTACTGAGTACAAAGTTTTAAAAGTAGTGACAGCAAGGCACATTTCTGTGCTAACATATGTGAAGCCCCAGGGTTCTAAGCTATCCAAGGAATCACTGAAATTTAAGATTCCTAATGTCTAGAGCAGACCTTCCGAGCTTACACCCTGAGCCAAGGCTTTGCAAACATGTGCATTTTCACATGACCTTTCAGGGAAGGGCTGAGACTAAGGAGGTTTTTGCAATAAGAGAGAAGAAAGGGGTCCAACAGAGGAGCAAAGCAGAAGTGTAAACAGAGGGGGAGGCATGGAGGGAAGGTATTTGAATCTGAATGGTGAGTTAATGATTCAATTAGTTTTCCACTTTGTTAAACTACATTAATCCTCCTTTATCAGGTCCCCATATTGAAACTCTTTGAAAAGAAAAATGCAAAGGATCTTAAGAAAAATTCTAAGAGCCATGGCTTTTAAATTGTTAATGCTTCCCAAATACAAGCTGCCCACTGGAAACCCTGGAGATATTGTTCTAGGAATCTTAAGATGTGACTGTGAATGGGGCAGGTTCTACTGGCCTCCCAGTCCTGAAGTGGAGCCTATCTGAAGTAGGCTTACAGAGTGTGTACTCTATTTTTAAGCCATGGAAGAAAACAAGTATTCTAATTTAACAAAATAGGAGGGATGTGATTTGAAAATAACTGACTATATGTCAAATATTTCCAAAATATGATCGTGGAAAGTTGAAAGTGACAAGGATGAGGTTTTTGTTTTTGCTGCTGCTGTTGCTTTTTAATTTTGTTTTTCCGCATTCTATGTGCTTCTACACTTATCTTTCAATTTACAAACGATACAGATTGGATCCTTGAACTTGGATTCTTATTGGCATTTGTCCCTATAATTGTCAAACCCATTTCACTATGATCAGGCAAACCCTATGCTATTCCACAATTACATATTGTTCAAAATATTTACAATCTAACAGATGTGAAATTGGTTCACTAAGTATATTAAGAGAATGAAGAGAGATGGAAAACTGCTGAAGCAAATTACCCACAGGATAGTGAAAACACAGCCAAGGCAGGCTGATCATAAAAGTCAAACTGCCTGTTGGAATTAATTTGAGGCTGATTCCTATAATGAGGTTTATTTTAAATATAAACTAAAACTCAAAGTCTGTTGTACATGTTACAGTAATGGATCACTGGAATATGATTCACATTGATTAGTTTTAAATTATACCATAAGCATCTTAATTTACACACACACACACACACACACACACACACACACGCAACACACACAATGTATGTGTGAACATTGAGATGCTTATAGTATGTCATATATGTATTACAGTTATGTACTATATAGATGTATACCTATTGCATCTATATATTACATACTAAACATATATGTTGAACATTTTTTTCTTTTAATAGTCAAGTCCTTTCAGTGAAATTTCCACACGATTTAATTTCTTTAGATAACTGGTTTATGGGTCAGCATATAAAAGTTCTAAATGATCAGAATGTTAGGAAAGGAATGATTTTCAGAATGCACAGGCAGCTGAGGAACTTATAGGAGAAGAAAGAGAAGAAGGAAGAAAAGATGAAGAGAGAGAAAGAAAGGGGGGATGAGAACAGATCATTACTGTCATAGTGGCATTTGTTGAAAAATAAGAAAACCAGTCTCTGTTACTTAATAGAAGTTTTGTTTTCTAAAATCAGTTAGATAGAATGCCAGTTTTTTTTCTAGTGGATTAATTCTTATAATATTTGCCACTATACCATGAAGTTTTCACAAACAGTATTAGGTTTGAGCTGTAGAATACGTTTTGGTCTAGGCAAGTCCCAAGACATTAAAGGTATCTAAACTTCATGGGTACAATGGCAGAGCTAAGAGAGGAATACTGAGAAGAAAATTATCCAATTTAATGAAAGTGGAATAGGTTTAGGTAAAGCTGGAGATCATATAACTTTTTAATCTCTATTGCATATATTGTCTACATCTATAATTTTACCTATCTGTATGTAATTCATAAATGATGCAAATAAAATTGGCTCTAATTTCATAGAAGTTAGTAACATGATCAAGGTCAACGGCCCAGACTTTGAAGTCTAACTGCTTGGATGACATTTATCATGTCTCTGTACCACCTTCTGTGGAAGTCTTCACTCAAGTGAGCTGTAACTCCATGTCTCAGAATTCAATTGCAGATAGTCACTTTTGTGTGAAATATGTTAAGTGTGTGCTCATTTTAGCAATACATGTATTAAAACAGGACAACACAGAGAAGAGCCCCAAAGCCCAAGCAAATATGGCACGAACCCACGAGCATTCCATGTTTAAAGAGAAATAAAGTAGTTAACCTTGGCATTTACTAGGTGTTTGGTAAATGTCAGCTATTATTCTGTAGATGTTGTTGGAGTAATAACCACAGGAAGTTAACTTTCTAGGAAATTATGGAACTTTCTAGGAAATTATGGAACTCCTTAGACATAAATTAGAATAATGGAAGGTGTTGTCTGAGAGAACTCAGTAGAAATTCTTGACTTTTTCTTTAAATACACAGTGATGGAGAATATACATTTTCTGGCGAGGTAGTATGAAATGAATCCTATGAGCTCATATATTAAAAACATGCATTATTTCATTTAGGTCACTCTTAAAAAATTATTTTTCAGGGGGCTGGAGAGATGACTCCATTTCTAAGAGCATGGCTGATCTTCAAAAGAACCTAGTTTTGATTCCCAGCAGCTACCCACAAGGCTTGCAATAGTCTATGGGGCCAATTCTAGGGAATCTGCTCTGCTCTTTTCACCTCTTCAGGCACCAGACAAATGCACACAAATATGTAGGCAAAACACATTATAAATACAATATTTTTTCAATTTTTTACAATTTTTTTCAATTTTTTACAATTTTTTACATATAAATTTTACAATTTTTCACATATAAATACAATATTTTTTCAATTTTTTACAATATATTTTCAACCCTATAGGTGGAAGAATAATCATGAACTAACTAGTACCCCCTGAGCTCATGTCTCTAGCTGCATATATAGAAGAGGATGGCCTAGTTGGCCATCATTGGGAAGAGAGGCCCCCTTGGTCATGCAGACTTTATATGCCCCAATACAGGGGAACACCAGGGCCAAGAAGTGGGAGCGGGTGGGTAGGGGAGCAGGGCCGGGAGGGGGGAGGGTATAGGGAACTTTCTGTATAACACTTGAAATGTAAATGAAGAAAATATCTAATAAAAGTTGGAAAAAAAATTCTAAAAAAATTTTTTTATGATTTTAATACTTTTTCCACATTTCAGTTTTTAAAAACACACACATTGGTGTGCCAGTGAAGTTTAGGAGTCTAAGCATGTGTATAACTACAATCCAGACAAAGACCTTTTTATTTTATGCTTTAGTATGAGAATTCAGTTAACACATGCAACTTAAAATGAAACATCTCACCCTGCCACCCTATACCCAGTGCTCATAACTGCCAATTGAACTATGTGCTGCAATCATATCCTCCCCGTATGGATCGTCTGTTGCATCACTGTGTGGAACAGAGTAGAAGATCATGTTTTCTTCCCTTTCCTGGCTCAAAGATGAGTTCTCACACTCCATTTTGCCTTATAACGACTTTCTGGAGGATCAGGCGACATATCTTTTTTTTTTTTTTTTTTTTTTTTTTTTTTTTTTTTTTTTTTTTTTTTTTTTTTTTTTTTTTTTTTTTTTTTTTTTTTTTTTTTTTTTTTTTTTTTTTGGTTTTTCGAGACAGGGTTTCTATGTGCAGCCCTGGCGGTCCTGGAACTCACTTTGTAGACCAAGCTGGCCTAGAACTCAGAAATCCGCCTGCCTCTGCCTCTCGAGCTCGAGCTCTGGGGTTAAAGGTGTGCGCCACCACGCTCGGCTTTTTTTTTTTTTTTTTTTTTTCAGGCTACATATCTTTGTGATCCGTAAATGTAACAGAGGTTGAGTAGGCAATCCTCCTTTGATCCCCCACAGGGCAATTAGCTGTAATGACACTGGACTTGTTTATCAGTGCAAAGGATACAGAAGACTCTATAACATGTGGTTCCAATAATTCTTAGCAAATATCCCCTAGGAAATTCGGTGCCGTACATTTATAACTTTCATCAAATTAATAATCATTAGCTTTTCTGAGAAATAATTCAAAATACGGAGTAGTTTAGTGTGAAGTAGATTTGTAGGAATAGACTTTAGCAAAAACTGAAGCTCAATCTTTTCGATAGAAACAAAAAAAACAGACACTGAAAGCAAAGTAAAGGCTATAAAAATCTATATTTATGTTTTAGAGAATACAATGCCTTTTATAATATTAATCAGTTAGGATTGATGTTAAGTAGAGTTAAATCATTACTGAAGAGTTTTTTAAACTTTTGAATATTATTTTTTTTTTTACTTTACCAGCTAACCTACTTCAAATTAAAATAGTCCAGAAATAAAACATAAAACTCAGCTCTCTTTTTCAAACTAGAGGACCTCAGTCATGCATAGCTACTAGGTGAGTCACTCATCAAGAAGTGTATCAAAAACGGGATATTTCAAATGAGTCCTGTTTCTTGCTCCCATAACAATTGTATCCTCGCAAAACAAACAAAGAAACAAAAACAAACAAACAAAAAACCCATTTGTCATACCTATAAATATTGAGAACTTTCAAATCTAAGAAAATAATGCTGTTCTCATTCTCTCAGTCACTTGGCTCAGCATCATCAACAGGAGGGGCTGGAACAGTGACTTTTATCAAAAAAATAAATGTGTCTTATATTTCAAGAATGTCTCTTCTATGTTCTCTCAAATCCAAACATGGTTTGAGTCTATTGTACTTGCTTTTTCTTCATATATGTTTTAGGCTGATCTCTCATGTCTGGACCTTAAGTCTGCTGTAGGAACAGTTCTTCCAGCGAATCCCATTACCAATTGAGATTACATACCATTTGGAAACATGTCTTCATAGTCTTTTCTGACATTGATGTATCCTATACTCTGTTGACTGTTTGCCTTAATAGTTTCTTCCTAATTTTAAAACCTTGCATTAGCATCTCTGTGCTCTCCCAGCAATGAGTTTTGAAAAAAGGTGTACATCCTACTTGCTACTGTGATGCTACACATGTTGTGGCAACAATTATTTTGTATTACCGTACAGAGCTGAAGTAGGTGATTGCAGAGGTAAGGGAGGCACGGCGTATTTTAAAGAGCCCTTGAATTCCACTTGGAAAGCATTTCATTGTTTATTAATGTTGAGTTTCAAGACACATGTTGCTTCTGACGAGCAGATAAGACTGACCCCAGGAGGGTACTCATCATCAATGAATGCACTTTCTAAAAGGTCATAGGTCATGTGGAGTAAAAGATCCATCATAGTTCTTGAAAAACAATGGAAATATGGACGGGGTGAGAAAGGGGTAATTCATGCCTGCAAACCACTTTGAAGATGAAAAGCTCTTGTGAGTGCTAATCATGAGGCAGATAACCAATGGGAACCAAAATAACAAACTCTTCAACAGTGGAGGCTGCTACCTCCTCCTCCTCCTCCTCTGTGTTTTTGAGCTGCAGGATAAGAAGGTTTTGATTTTTCTTTTTAAGTAGCACATTGACAGAAGAAGAGAAATGATATGTACTTAGGTCATTAGTAGGAGCAGGAGCCAACGTCTTAAAGACTATTAATGTGCAGCTTCAGAAAGGTTAAGGTAAGGTTGGCTAGCTAGAGGCAGAGGATAAGTGGGCCAACACAACTCTTGCCTACTTCAGTAAAGTCCAAGTTGGAGGGGATGGGGAGAACATTTGCCATTTTGCCCATAGAAATGCATGTTGTAATGCCAGAGTACAGATTTCTTTATACAATTTGGTCTTAAATTACTTACAGTTGTAAAGGAGAAAGCATGCTTTCTTTCTTACTTATTAATGTATTAGATTCACATGCTTTTAAGCTCGCATATAGATAAGTTAAAAACATTTAATAAAATTCTCTCTTCTTAAAAAATGTTTTCACTTTTAAATGTATGTTGTGTCTGTGTGAGTATGCCACCTGTGTACTGCAGAGGCTAGAAGAAGACAGCAGACTCCTAGGGCAGATATTACAGGCAGCTGTGAACCTGCCAACCTGAGTCCAAGGAATGGAGCATGGAACTTCTGGCAATACAGTAATGGCCATCTCTCCAATGCCTAAAACTCTCTTGAAGTGGAGTAAGTTCCATCTTCTTTATTTCATTTTGGATATTAGCTCAAGACACATGAAACACAACCCAATATTGTAAGTTAACTGATCAACTCAATATTGAAATATAATCAAGATTCTGTCATAGTGTTTCTATTGCTGTGGTGAAATACCAGAAGAGAAAGCAAATCAGGGAGGAAAGGGTTTATTAAGCTTATACTCCTACATTGCTGTTTATCATCAAGGAAGTCAAGACAGAACTCAAATAGGGCAGCAACCTGGAGTCAGGAGCTGGTGCAGAGACCATGGAGGGGTATTGCTTACTGGCTTGCTCCCGTTGAACTGCTCAGCCTGCTTTCTTATACAACTCAGGATCACCAGACCATCCACAGCACCATCCACAATGGATTGGGCCCTCCTACATCCATTGCTAGTTAAGAAAATGTTCTAAAGGCTTCCCTAAATTCTCATCTTTTGGAGGTATATTATCAATTGGGGTTCTTGCTTCTTAGATGACTCTAGCATGGGCCAAGTTGCCATAAATTAGCCAGCACAGATAACTTGTTTGGGTGATAAAGTTTTAAGCTAGTTTTAGGGCTGAGTTTAATATATTCAACTGTATTATCATATTCTGTTAAAATATCCTTCATGTTTACTTTAAAAATGTATATATCATAAGGCAAAAGACTAGGCAGCTTTCTCCTGTACTGATAGTTACACCCATGGAAAAGGAAGTTCATTACAGTTGTGCCTCATTGCCTATGTTACTGTTATAGAACTCAGCAAACTGGGATGAGCCAACAGGCCATAGTAAAACAGCCACTGTCCATGAAGGAGACTTCACTATACATGTTTTTAAGGTTTGATCTTGTATTTCCAAGATACTAGCATATCAACCCACATGATCAGGCTCTTCAGGAATCTCTACCAATTTTGGCAAACTTCTGAAATTCCAGAAAACTGTACAGACAAGACTTGCATAGAAGGGAAGCTTTTACTCGAAATAGGTCTTTTATAGATTGACAGAGGATACAGTTGTAAGTTTAAGGATATATTCTGGACAGAATATATACCTGCAGATTAATATGTTGAAGCTCAATATGGTATTTGAAACTGGGGAAGGTTTGTTGAGAGTTGATAAAGAAAGTCAAAAGAGAGAATGTCCTTATGCAAGAGTAAGAAAAAGAAGAAACACTCTTCAGGCCTTATGAAGAGAGTAAGGCAACGCATATATTTGTTATATATGATATATACCATTATATCTGTATTAAGGAATACACAATATTAGAAAACAGGAGTAGCATTACTGTTAAAGTCAACAAATCTCTAACACTATAAATGTCATATGATATTTAGTTATAGCAGGACAACCTTAGGAAAACTATTTCTTGAATTTAATATCAATAAATATTCTTTCCAGTCAAATATATGAAATTGACTAGTGCCAAGTTTAGTAATATATCTATTATGATTTGAAAAGACTACCCAGTAATTAGTAATAAAAAGGCAGACTTACTGGCACCTGGGGACATTGAATGCTTTATTCTAGTTATAGTACATTTCATGGTTTTCTTTCCAGCAAAGGGAAAAATAGGCAATTAATTTTTCTAAGTTCAGATCAAACATCAGGCTGAAAAAAAAAGGAACAGAAAATCTTCATAGGATATTATGTAGACATTCTATAGGTACCATATTTCATTAACTACTTTAATTCTTAGTATACAACCATTCAGTTTTCAGATGTGGAACTAGAACCTTTTAAAGGTTGGGTAAGCCATTTGCAGTCACAAACACAACCTTAGGTATAACCAGGATACAAACGAAAGTTACCTAGGCTCGAAGGCTGAACACTGAAGCTCTAATCTGTGTTGTCTGTTGGGTTGCATCGACAATAGGTCAGGACAGATCACACACTGTGCTGTCTTTTGTCACTCAGGCTGTCATTTTCTGAGAACAAATTGCTTTTAATCTATGTAAGTTCATCTTCAAAGGAATGTCCCTATTTTGTCCCATGATGCTTCAGGTCTCTCCTGCTTCATACATGGTATGTCACTGGTAGGATTTAAATGAAAAGACAAGATAATGTTTATGTTCTTTTTTCATCTCTTCTCTAGACAGAAGAAACACCCTCAGCATTGATTTTAAATTATATATGCTGTGCTATTTCATTAATGGAAATATTTTTAAATTTAATTTAATGTCTGAGTAGGAATACAGAGAATTTGTCCACTAAGGCATAACTATGTAAAAAGATTGTATGAAACTTTCTCTCAGAAAAATAGAAATCATCATTCAAAGCAAATTTTCTAAAATTAATATGAAGAATGTAGGAGAAACTTAAGTAAAATCAACATGACACGGTCACTTTGGGTTCTCCACCATTTGTTGCATAATCAAATTTATTAACAGGTTGGAGGTTGTCTTAAAATTTTAAATTCACTTGTTTCTTTTTGAAAATACATTTGCCTCTCATGTCTAAACTAGTAGCCTACATGAGAAATGCAGTTTATAATATATCTAGAGAGTGCTTTTAAATGCTTTAGACTCTTAAAAATATCTTTATTAGGCCCCAAAGGGGATAGGAAATCCACAGGAAGACCAACAGAGCTAACCTCTACCCTTGTGGCTATCAGTGTCACCAAAGAACATACAAGGACTGGACCTAGGCCTCCTCACTCACATGTAACGGATGTGTAATTAGACCTTCATGTGGGTCCTGAACAACTGGAACAGGGGCTATCCCAAAAGCTGTTGCCTATGTGGGGCCTACTAGCTGGGCTGCTTTGCCTGGCTTCAGTGGGAAAGGAAGCTATCCTCCCAGAGATTCCAAGTGCTAGAGTGTGTGTGGGAATATCCAGAAAGCCACCACCCACTCAGAGGAGAAAGAGAGGGGATAGGGGTACTAGTGTGAGTGGGAGAAACTGGAAGTGAATAAATAAAAACTTAAATTAAGGGGCTGGAGAGATGGCTCAGCAGTTAAAAGCATTGACTGGTCTTCCAGAGGTCCTGAGTTCAATTCCTAGCAACCACATGGTGGTAGCTCACAACCATCTATAATAGGATCTGATGTCCTCTTCTGGTGTGTCTGAAGACAACTACAGTGTACTCATGTAAATAAAGTAATCTTTAAAAATTGAATTAAACAATTATTTCTGCTAAAAATTACATTATGATACATGATAATATATATTCCATTCAGGGGAATTGTTTTGTGTGTTGGGGGGATGGGGAGTGATCTCTCATGCTTATCAAAACTCAGAAGACCAGTGCCTCTGAAAATTTCCAGAACAAATGAGAACCAGATGCAGAAAGATAAAGCCATGAGATGATGAAGGCTATGATTGGAATAATATGTATTGGATCCAAGGAAAGCAATGGACTGGCAGCACCAGAAGGTGGGAAGAGTCAGGAAGCAATCCTTCCTGGAGCCTTCAGAGGCAGCGTGGGATGTGCCCACTGATGGTAGGCCTGCAGCCACCAGAAAAGACACGAGAAACAATGTATCTACAGTGTTTATTTGTTTGTTTTTGTTTTTGAGATACAGGTTCTCCTATGATATCCTAATTCTTAGGAGAAATTAATTAAGATTCTAGAAAAGAACAACACCATAGAGACACCTAACATTAAAATACAACTATGGTGTATCTAATTGACACCATATCTATGTTTTAATTCACCAGGGAATTTCACTTCCTGATATACGGCAGATCCTATCTTAGTCATCTTTTTTTATTTGTATAAAATAAGTACCTTCTTCATTTTATTTGAACTAGAGAATTATAGGTTTCATGGCATTTTTCTTTAAGTGTAATTTCTTTTTCAGTCTAAGGTGTTCCCACCCAGGCCTATCATCTAAATTTGAAACTGGATTAAGAACTTAAATTGAAGTGGAACTAAAGATTAAAATACTTGAGAGTAACAGGATAGGTGTTCAGCAAGATGTATGGTAGAGTAGAAATGCGCAAAGCTTAGGCGTGCAGAGACATGGGCAAGAACTGTGAACTAGTAAGAATGAGTGCAATGTGCCTTCAGTGCCAATGAAATCATTTTCTTAGGTTGTGATTTTATCTTTCAGAATTCGGTGAGTTTCTAAACATCTGTGGCTCAGACGACTGAATTACCTTAAAATACAGAGGTTGTGATGCTTTTCAGTTCCCCCAGTACCTCAGGACAGCACTGCAACTATGTGAACCTAGAGTACAGTGTCGAGCTGTGTAGTGTAGTTCTCCCTTACTTCATTTTAATTGTTTCTTCTCAGAGGAAAGCAACACATTTGTATATAAAGACAGCAAGTGGAAAGGCCTGTTTTAAAATCAGAGGTAGTCATATCAGAATTCTGGGTACAAATATATGTGTGAAGTTTTACAGTTCACACTTAGTCTAACCATACGTTCTCACCAGAATTTAGTTAAATAAGTGCAATTGGCTGTTCAAACATTTGCATTTACTTGTGAGAGAGTCTGTATGGAGTATCAAACTGACATATGTTGGGTTAATAACAGAAAAGTATATAATGCTGATGTGAGGTTATCATTTTATATAGCTATAGAAATGATGTCATAGATAAGAAATGAAGATCCAATGAATTCAAGTTTTGAAGAACGTATACTAATGGAAAGAGAACACACATGGCATTTTAACAAAGCTTGCAAAATTGTGGAGACAGAGGATAGATAGAACAGCTGGGGTTGAGGCCTTAAATTGTGGGGAAAATAATAGGAGACAGAGATTATTTTGGTTGGTTTTGTTTTTGACAGGTGTTTTGTATGAATCTGTCTTGGCATCTCCAGAGCTCTGAATGTGGTTCTCTGTCTGCCACAATGCAGAAGTTTTCCTGTGCCTTTAGGCAACAAGAGATTAGAGAACCTTCCTGTACTAACCAGCTCTTAATATCCTTGGGCTTACCATAGCATGCCATACTTGGATGTTCATATTCTGGTACCCTTCATTTACACATAAAGATGTTTTTGTTAGTTCAGTCACATTATTCTCATTATTAATCAATACTCATAACATTGTTGTGGCCCAGGTCAATGCTGATGAGGCCTGTATTCTTTGACTTGCTTCTTGTGTTTGTAGCTATCTATCCTCTCTTCGAAATAAGAAACAGATCTCAAATATTGCTTCGTATACTGTATTCATCAAGTGAATGAGGTTTTCACCTTGTTTTCCATAGTAGAGCAGGTTTCCATGTTACTCTCCTGGGCGAAGTAGCCCTGGACACCATTATCCATAAAATACTTTCCTGTTGTAAAACTTTCAGTATTTTATGTAACATCTTGAAGCACTGATATTCACACTGGAGGGTGGTCTAAATGAATAAGTTCATGTGAGTGTGTACACTTACTGTACATCATCAGGATTTGATTGCAGCCATGTAGAATGCACTGAATAATTCCATTCCTTTCTGTGCCCAAAGTAACTGAGATGACCATGCACATTTTTTTTTTTTTCATGAGTCATTGATACTTCCTACCTTTACGTCTTTCTTATCTCTGGTTCCTACAGCTGTCTCTTGAACTTCTTTTGTGGCTATTGGTCTCCTTAGATTTTCTGTTGTTTTCTTTTTGCTAGAGTAGCTTTTATCAATTTTATTTTTGTTAGAATATCCTTTAGTTAATTTGAATTTCAAATATTTTGAATAAAAGTATCTATGCTACATACAGAATTTTTTTTAAAAAGTTAATGTTACTGTTACCTATTGAGATTTTTATACCAATCCAAATGTGTAAAAACAAACAAAAATGTATCATAGCATTTTATGTCTTTTGCATTTTATTCAACTCTTATTTTTAATTAATTTAATTTAGTTAACTTGAGATTCTCCATATACATATATTTGGTTCATTGCCTTTTTAGAGATTTAAATTAGAGTTCTAGAATGAGTATAATATGGCATTATCTCAATGTTCTACCAGTTGGCTATTGATTAAGATATACCTTGCATCATATGGAATTTTAAATATATACACACAAACAGACACACACATATATGTTTAACATATTTTACAGGATCAATGCATGGACTTTATACTTACCTGTGTTAATAAAATTTGATTGTATCTTAGAATCACATTGTTCCTTATAATTTCTCTTGTCCTTTTCTTTCCATTCTTTTCACTCTTAAGTTTTAATTTGTCTGGTCCTGTTATTCTCTTAGATTTGCTTATTCGAAAGAAATGTAAGTGTGTATGCATGATTGTGTGGAAGTGTATGTATGTTTGGAGACTGTAGGTGATATTAACTGTCCTCTATTATTACTACTCTCTACTTTATTTGGTGATATAGGTAGGGTCTCTCTGTGTACCTAGACTTCACGGGTTTGGCTAGTCCTGCTGGTTCGGATGTCCCAATATTTCTCCTTTGCCCCTGCCCTATGTCCCAAGACCTGAAAGTATAAATTTTCAGCACATGCCTGGAATTTACATGGGTACTGGGGATCCAAACTCAGAACTCCATGGTTGCATGGCAAGTACTTTACTAATTTTAAAGTCTCCTGAGCACCCCCAAATATACGTTGTCTGTGAGCATGTGTGTTTGTCTTTTGAGACAGGGTATTACTCTATGGCCTTAGTTTGATTGGAACTCATACTCCTATTTCAGCATGTCCATTATTGGTATTAGAGATATGTGCTACCTAAATTATTTTGTATAAAAAACATCTGCAATGATCTCCATACATGATGACAAACCTCCTTCTATACAGAATTTAATTAAGGTACAAGATCAGTAAAGTTGTGTGGGTACTGAAGAAGCAATTAATATATCACTTTTGTTGGTGGTTTAAAAATCTCCTTTATAGATTTCAATGTTAGTCATTATTTTGCATAAAGATATGTGAGCCCTTCAGATTTTGATGTCTTTTTAACTGCAGAGTGTTTTAGATAATGTTGTCAGATTTCTGAACATTTTGCTTGCTCTTTCTCTTGGCTCTTCTTCTAAAACTAGTGTTATAAAATGAACCTTAAATATGCTCCTTTAATTTTGCACATTTTCTTACATTTTCAACATAGCATCTTTGCAAAATGAGTCTTGAGGACTGGCATCTAACCATCCCACGGTATTTCCCCTGTACTGCTCCTGTTATGTAAACTTGTCTTTTTTTTTTTTTTTTCTTATATACTTCATTAAACAAGTGACTCCCATTATTTACTCTTTTACTTGTAATTTAATTTATAGAGTATATCTGTCATTTCACAAATACAACTCCCTTTCTGTTAGTAGTTTTTTTTCTATTTCAAACATTTCTTTTGACCTTTATAAAGTTTAGTATCTTTATTATGAGAATTTTTTTGGAATGAAATTTGATTATCAGCTGCTATTGTCTGAAAACTAAACTAGTTTAGTTTATAATAATGCTAGTTTTTTTTTAAGATTTATTTATTTCTGAGTACACTGTATGTATCTTCAAACACTCCAGAAAAGGGCATCAGATCCCATTACAGGTGGTTGTGAGCTATCATGCGGTTACTGGCAACTGAACTCAGGACCTCTGGAAGAGCAGTCAATGCTTTTAACCATTGAGCTATCTCTTTAGCATGAAACTAGTATTTTAATTGAGGTTAATGATATACAAAATTTGCTTCTGGGAAGAAATATGGACATTTTTGTAGTGACAGAGTTTAATGTGGAGAAGATGATTTTGTCATTTTGAGGCATATTTATTGAAAAATTCTATGCTCAATTAGAGATAATTTATTGTATATAGAATATAAATATAATTGAAGCCACCTATTTAAAAGCAATTTATAAAGTGGCACAGATGGAGGGGTGGGGGACATTCCATCTTTAGACTAAAGGGAGTAAGCCTGTGTCTTAAGGCAATTCTTTCTACTTTTTATAGCTATCTCAACAGATTACTTCTTGGGGTCTATTTGAGTTGTCTGTTGTTATATGGATCAAAGTCCTCAATTCTTTCTTTATTACTTAATGTTAGAAAGGACAAAGGATATCTATATATTGCCACACAATAACTTAAACCTAAGATTGTGGTTATGCACATATAAAACCCAATATATTAGAGAAACAGGACATGCCAACAGAAAAATGTTAGTATCTAAATAGTTTTTACTGAGTGACTCTTGTTTTTCAGGGACTGTTCTAGGTTTCAAATTCTGTATGAGTATAGTCTTACTATATACATATTCCCATTGATGCTGATTAAGACATGATACAGAGTAGATTCCATTTCTTGGTCTGCCATTTTTGATCAATATTTGTTCAAAAATCCAATCTGATGAATATTGGAAAAGTCATATTCCTAAAACATTCATATTATATATGGATGTCATATATAATATGAATATATTATATATGACATATATATGGCTATATTATAATATGAATATATTATATATGACATATATATATATATATATATATATATATATATATATATGGCTTCTTCACTGTATACTTTCAATATTCTTCAATATTTCAAATTCCAAGTCTTTAACTAACTACAAGTTAATACATGCTGCTTTGCCATTTAATCATCTTCTGTGTGTCAGAAAGGAGCTAGGGAAGCTTGCTGTTATTGGCTTTCTGAAAAAGAATGAGGGGAAAGCCATAGGGGGCAATACGCAATGGAGCAGTATGAACCTACAATGGTACTGTGGCATAGTTGGACAGCACAGACTGGTGGTATATGACGAGCCACAGTGGTATGCACAGTATTGAACAAAGCCCTTCTCCTTCCCAACGCCCTCACAAATACTATGCGGAGCCTGCTCCTAATCCTTTGTCCAAGTACAGCTTCCTCACTTATTCTTGCTTACTGCTATCTTTCTGCTGGAGGGCTATGAGTTCCCAAACATTATTCTCTTTCAAACAATGGAGGTCTATATCACCCTGTACAGGTTGGCAAACAACAGGACTCCCTAATTAAGAGACTTATTAGATTTATTAGAAAGGATGCCCTGTGGGAGAGATAAAATAAGTGGTTAAATGCATGTGAAGTAGTTCCAGATGCTACTCAATTGGCCATGTGGTCTCCTTGAAAGCTCACCCATAGGTGTCTGTCCCAGCTGTCCCAGCTTGTGACTACTCTCAGTCAGAGGGCTCAGCCATGAGGTTATTGAAAATCTAATTTTTGACCCTTAGCCTACTTGGAATCTAACAATTTTGTTGGCTTCTTGGTCTGTTCTCCTTTCCCCTCCATTGCTACTTGCGTCCCCATGTATACACTCCATCAACCATTCTTTAGAGCAGTCAGTAGTGCGTGAGAACTGGAGAGAAGCCTATTATTTTCTGGACTTTAGAAACGGAAAGAGGCTGTGATCTGCTCCGGTTTACTCAAGCAGCAGCATTTCAAAAGGGCTTGAGGAAGTGAGGAGGTGCTTCAGGCTGAGACTGCACAGTTTGTCCAAAGTACATAAGGTCGAAGAAAACAATGAATCACTGTTCCACAATCACCACACTGAATCCAGGGCAGTGTTCTCTTTACAAAGATAAACTTGCTTGAGAAAGGGCAGGAAGAAATACTACCAGGAGTATTTGGAAGAAAACACTGTTTCAATAAGCCTTTAGAAGACAAACTTGGGAAGACTGCAAGAGTGAAGCAAGGGTCTCTCTCTCTCTCTCTCTCTCTCTCTCTCTCTCTCTCTCCATTTATTTAAAATTTTAATGTATATATATATTTTTAACACAAGAGGATCCTGGGAGATCTGTCCTGTAACTGTCATTACCCTGTGGCGCATCCTGCTGCTTGGGTAGCTCCAGGTGGTTACTGAGGACCAGGTTACTTCCTCTCTTGATTCCAGGATCTCAAGGGTGGCCGTACAGAGTGAATATCGATCTCACACTGCTTTTTAATACTTGAGTTCATACAGGGCTCACTAATTTTGAGTGTAAAAAGATAACGTATCTCTACCTAACTAAAAGGCCTGAAGCCCATGGGACAGCACATTTATCTTCTGAATCACACTGACTCTACCTGAGTTGACAAGGTGCCTCTTTCCTTTGCTCTGTCCACTGTGTGTCCTGTCAGAAAGTCATTGCTACTTGTTATGCTCTGCTACCTACCCGAAAGAAGATAATAAATACTAGACGTCTTTCTTCTGTCTAAAGAAGGTGATGGTGAGCAATAATAATTTGTCCATGGGGTAATTTAGGGAAATGGAAGAAAAAATCCTTTTTTCCTGTGGGATTTTAATGCCTAAAAATGATAATTTGCTTCAAGTAACAGAGATGAACTGCAACCACAAAAGACATTTGGAAATATATGTTGAAGACTAGAATTTAAGTTGATAGCCCTGTTTTGATCAATTTCTAAGCTTCTATTGTTCTATGAAACAAAAGTATAAGTCCAAAGTTGTCTCATTCATTAGCCTAAGACATTTTCTTTGTACCCATCTTTTTGGGCATTTTGATTTAATATCCAATGGATGAGATCCCCTCTCTCAGGTCAATGATTTAGTTACATCCTACATAATTAATTATTTTCCTATGGTGTCATAACAACACCAACATAGAATAACTTTGAAAGTTACAATTTTAAAATTTTTCAATATTTCCTTTATTTGACAGGAATAAATCACGATCCACCACAAGTGAGAATTGATTCTCCTAAATATTCAACTCTACAGCTATATTTTCTTGTCTCTGTAGTTTAAGCTTACACTGACTGTTTTGTTCTTAGGTCTCACTACTGTGTCTTCTATTCAATTTCAACTACTACTTCTCTCATTTCTCCTACACATCTTTACATCCATCAACATTCATTACTATGTTTATCATATGTGCATGTGTGTACTTTGTTTATATATGTTAATTAGTGTGTGTGTGGTGTGTGTGTGTGTGTGTGTGTGTGTGTGTGTGTGTGAAGTCATGCAGTTGATAACAGGTATTATTCTCCTTTGCTGTATACTGAGACCTGGTCTCTTCTTGAACTTGAAGCTCACTGTTTTAACTACTCTTGCTTGCCATGCTGCTCTGAAGAGTCCCTATTTATACCTCCATCAAGCTCAATGAGCTCTTTTCCTTTTTTTTTTTTCTTCGATATTTTCTTTATTTACATTTCAAATGTTATCCCCTTTCCTGGTTTCCCCTCTGAAAACCCCTATCCCTCCCCCCACCTTTCCCTGCTCAAAAAACCACCCACTCCTCCCACTTCCTGTCCCTGGCATTCCCCTACACTGGGGCTTAGAGCTTTCACAGGACCAAGAGACTTTCCTTCCATTGATGACCAACTAGGCCATTCTCTGCTACATATGCAGCTAGAGCCATGAGGCCCAACATGTGTTTTCTTTGATTGATGGTTTAGTCCCTGAGAGCTCTGGGGTGCTGGGGTACTGGTTAGTTCATATTGTTTTTCCTCCTATGGGGTTGCAAACCCCTCCAGCTCCTTGGGTCTTTTCTCTAGCTCCTCCAATGGGGACCCTGTGCTCAATCCAATAGATGACTGTGGACATCCACTTCTGTAATTGTCAGGCACTGGTAGAGCCTCTCAGGAGACAGCTTTATCAGGCTCCTGTCAGCAAGCTCTTGTTGACATCCACAATAGTGTCTGGGTTTGGTGATTGTCTATGGGATGGCTACCCAGGTGTGAGAGTCTCTGGATGGTCATTCCTTCAGTCTCTGCTCCACACTTTTGGTCTTCCTTCTTCTTGAGTTTTATGCAGTCTGTGACTTGTACCTTTGCTTCAGTGGCCTGTAGTCAGGTCATCTTGCTTGCAGCATAAGTCCATTATCCACTGATCCTTTACTCCATCCTGCTTTTCATCAGCTTTAGAGACCTTGATTCACGATCAAATGTACTCATGTCTATAAGTACATTCAGAATCACTTAAACCTTTTATACTTAGGGGGGTAGGATACCAGATACTGCTGTTAATATCTATCTTCTGTGAATACAGTGAATATGCATACACATTCACAACTGTTACTATGGACATCATTTCACCATACGTACCCAGAAATGAACCTCAGCACTACTCAGAAGCGTTTCCTCATTTCTCTTCTGAACTTCTATATAACCATGTGACTAAAAACCTAATAGATTATTTCTTTAACCACTCAATATATCTTTTCTTTTTCTTCCAATAAAGACAATCCTGTAAGGCTACTTCAAATTGAACAACCATTGTGGATGTAGCAGGGGCTTTCAGAAAGGAGAACTTCCTATCTTTTCCCTTCTTCCATCTGGATTCTTGGTTCTCCTTATAGTGGCTGTCTTTCTAGAGACTCGTCAGGCTTCTCAGAGAAAGCAGCCTGTGGCACTGGCTTGATTCTACTCTTTAGCTCCAAGCTCAAAGACCACTAGCTACCTTCTGTCTGTCCATTCTAAGAAAGACTGGACCCTACCCACAGAACACGTTCACAGATGCTGTTATTTTGGTTTCTAGTCCTGACAGTTCTTATGACTCTATTATTTTTCTTACTTGCATCTATACCTGGGGCCTCATGAGTCTACTTACTGCCTGTCTCTGGCTTTGGAGAAATAAGTCAGGAACAATGTTTGTTTTGTTTGCCAATTTATCTGTCCCCAATGCCTTGCATGGAGCTTATGTGATTGCCAGGTTGATCTTCTCATTGTTGCTGTCAGCTGACATCTTCTATGGTAAGAGTAAATGAGAAAAACACAAGATAACCTCTGACTTAACAGTTTCCAAAATCTGGTCTGGGAATATAATATTCTAAGATAAACATATCAGAAAGAAGAAAGAGGGTGACAGAATGCAGTCTTCGTGTTTAACTCGGAACAGCTTTCATGTGATACCTACGAATCACCTCCTGGATGCTAAGCCACAGGAGACTGAGCAGCACTGATGGCACTGTTGAGGGAGAGCTCTATCAGAAGAGTCTGTAAATGGGATCATAATGCTTGCTGAACGATGATGTCTATATTGTTTCTGAATAAAGGCAATATTTGCCATGTGTGTTTTATATTGAAAACAATTCCCAGCTCCATGTGCTCTTAGTGATTAGCCAGATCTTTTTGTTTTATTTATTAATGTACAAAATTCCATATTGCCATGACAATAGATTTCAGAATTTACAAAAAATGCATGCTAATGACTCTTGTCCTTGACTGCTAGTAAATGACACAGAAAGTTTTGACAGTTTACTACAAAAAGGTAAAAAGTAAAAGATAACTGATGACTTCACTACATAATAATGAATGGTTATCCTCAAAGATTTTCTTCAGTGAGCTTCTCAGAAACATTTTAATTTATTCAATTTTGAATCTGAATGAACCAAACGCTTGCTTCATAGTGACCAGGCAATAAATGTTTATTAAATTATTGTATGAAGAAGTCAGTTAAATTTTATAAGTGATTATACTTCTACATTGATATTTCATTATCATCTAATAGCAGCATTAGGAGATATACAGCATGTCTGTTATTAAATCCATTTAGCAAATAAGATGATGGAAAAATCATACTGTGTAAGAAAGTCTGTGTCTTCAGTAGTGCCTGTTTCAATGATTATAAACATCACCTACCTCAGGTAAGCATAATCATTTTCTAAGCATGCAAATAGAGGTCAAGAAATAAAGAAACACAAAAGTACAAACCCCAGGGGACTCTGCCCCTTTGCTCATAGCCTCTTCTTTTGCTTTTTGTATCTATGTCAAATTTTATATTTTCTTCTTTTCAAAAAAATTTTCTCCCACAATCAGTCACCAAACATAGACACTATATCATATGACAGCAAGATGGTGCTGAAAGGGCCCAGATATAGCGGTCTCGGGGGAAAATATACCAATCCCTGGCAAACATGGAGGTGGAAGCTCACGGTCAGCTTTTAGATGGAACACAGGATTCCCAAGGAAGAAGTAGCTAGAGAAAGTACCCAAGGAGCTAAAGGGGTCTTCAACCCTATAGGTGGAAGAATAACCAGGAACTAACTAGTACCCCCTGGGCTCGTGTCTCTAGCTGCATATATAGAAGAGGATGGCCTAGTTGGCCATCAGTGGGAAGAGAGGCCCCTTGGTTATACAGACTTTATATACCCCAATACAGGGGAACGCCGGGGCCAGGGGGTGGGAGCGGGTGGGTAGGGTAGCAGGGCCGGGAGGGGGGAGGATATAGGGAACTTTATGGATAACACTTGAAATGTAAATGAAGAATATATCTAATAAAAGTTGAAAAAAAAAGGAAAAAAATTTTTCTTTCTTTCTTTCTTTCTTTCTTTCTTTCTTTCTTTCTTTCTTTCTTTCTTTCTTTCTTTCTTCCTTCCTTCCTTCCTTCCTTTCTTCCTCCCTTCCTTTTTCTCTCTTTCTTTCTCTCTTTCTTTCTCTCTTTCTTTCTTTCTTTCTTTCTTTCTTTCTTTCTTTCTTTCTTTCTTATATATTTATTTGGTTATTTTGACAGGGCCTTCCTATGTATCCCTGGATGTCCTAGAACTCAGTATGTAGACCAGGTTGGCTTTGAACTCACAGATCTTCCTGCTTCTGCTTCTCAAGGCCTGAGATTAAAGGTATGTGTCACTATACAAGGCTTCCTCTAGCTTCTCTTGATTCTGTCAAGAGCTGATGCTTCCTGAGATATCTGTAGGTTACTGCTGAAAACTGAACTGTCCTGGATTCTATGACAAGGATCACCCATCATGCCTTTGGTTTGTATTCAAATTATGCTAAGAAAACATGACCCTTGAACTAGCCAATAAGCACAGATATGTTTTTGTTGTGGTGTTTAATACACACAGCATTCAAGTACACAATACTAGTGAGTCATAAGGTAGAAATAAGACATTTCTCATCCATGATCAAAGGCATGGCTGGTTAATGGATTGTAATTATGCAACAAAATTTGTGCTTTTTTTTTTTTAAAGTCTACCATCCTAAAGAAAGACAGACAGTATTCTGATCCCTGTGAACTTAATAAGGAATGTATAGTATAAAACTAAAATAAGCAAGATAAAGGTGGACTGGGGATATATCTCCAATGGTTGAGACCTTGTTTAGAATATGAAAAGCTTTGGGCCATAGCAGAAACCCTCCTACACACACACACATACACACACACACACACACACACACACACCACACACACACACACACACGCACACACACGAGAGAGAGAGAGACAGAGACAGAGAGAGGCATACATAGAGAGAGACAGAGAGAGAGAGAGAGAGAGAGAGAGAGGAGGAACAGAAGGAGGTAGAGAAGGAGAGGAAGAGCAGGAGCAGGAAAAAGAGCAGGAGGAGAAAGAAGTGGGAAACCCAAAAGCTAAATGTGGCAAGCATAATGAAAAAAATGTGCTCTGTCACCCCTTGATGTATAAGACTATATACACTGAACAAGAAAGAGGCAGAGTAGTTTTCAGAGGATAAGATGTTTGCATAGACATATTCTTTAAAGAAGAAGGAGATAAGGGGATAATTTCTCATAATATTTATATTGATTATTTGAGAATTTCACATCACAAACCCCATGCCCACTCTATTCCTAGTCTTCATATATATGTCCCCAACACTTGTAACCTCCCCCAAGAAGAATGATAGGGAAAAAGAAGAAGGAGGAGGAGGAGAAGAAGGAAAAGAAGAAGTAGGAGAAGGATGAGAAGGAGGAGGAGGAGGGGAAGAAGAAGAGGAGAAGAAGGAGAAGAAGGAGGAGGAGGAATAGGAGGAGGAGGAAGAGAAGAAGAAGAAGAAGAAGAAGAAGAAGAAGAAGAAGAAGAAGAAGAAGAAGAAGAAGAAGAAGAAGAAGAAGAAGAAGAAGAAGAAGAAGAAGAAATAAAAAACAAGTCCAACTTATGTTGCCCATATACTCACTGGAGCATGGTTAAACTCTCAGTGGCCAGCCCCTTAAAGTAAACTAAGTCCTTTCTTACCAGTACATATTCCAAACACCATCAACTGAAGAAAGCTGTACTTTAGCATCCTTAATCAAAAACTTTAAGAGTTCTCTTTGGTGAGTGGGAAGGAGATATTTTAAGTAAAATGTTAAATAGTCAGAAGACAAACTTTTGGTCTCAAAACATTGAAATTGATAGATTAAAAAAAAAAAGAGAGAGAGAGAGAAACATGATCTAATAGTGATCCCACCTTGAGAAAATCACGCTGAACACCATGCAGAGGCAACACCATGGCGGTAGGTAGATGTGCACAAGAGTCAGTATCTGAATGATAATGGAAACAATGAAAAGAAGCTTTTAATATTAACTTTAATGAATGAATTCCACATGGTGCCAAAGCATTATACATCAAGGATCTCGTTGGTCATATGTTATGCTTCCCCCAAGACAAAGTACTTATTAATTATATTACTCGTAACAAATATAACATAACTTGAACAATGTACTAAAACATTTCCATGTACAAGAAAGCATTAGTTCACAAATTCCTTTGTGGGAGGCAGAATATTTAATCAGTGCTAATTATTCCAACACAACTTTTAGAATAAATGGCTTGACTGCTACTGTTAATAAAATATTCTAGAACAT
This sequence comes from Mus minutoides, assembly GCA_902729485.2. NCBI lineage: Eukaryota > Metazoa > Chordata > Mammalia > Rodentia > Muridae > Mus > Mus minutoides. Next base: position 1,002,935 of record LR749740.1, on the reverse strand, counting down.
TAAAGATCTTTTAATGATTGTATTCCTCAAATTTAGTTTTAATTGTTCATCTTAAGTTTCTAAATAAGAATTGTGTGTATATGTGTATATAAGACCCACTTGACTGTTTTCTTTTTGCAGTGTATGTGTGTGTCTGTGAAGAAATGTCTTACAATGTAAGTCTTACTATGTAGAATCTAGGCAGTCTTAGAATGTACTGTGTGTAATAGGTTGGCTTTGAATTTGAAGCAATGTTCCTGTCCCTGTATTCTGAGTGTCAGAATTATCAGAGTATGCCAGCATACCCAGTAAATCTGTGTTTTTACTGTTGTACAAAAACTTCTCCCTCTAAACAATCAATTCTCATTTCTATGGAAAATTCTATTCCACTGAAACAGAATGCAGCTTGCTCATTGTTTTTATTAGTGAACATACTGTAAACCCTTTACTATCCTTAGAATAATTATGGCAACATTCTTTCATATAAGTGACCAAAACCAAACAAACAAAAACAACAACAACAAAATACTGCAGTATTGTGGGTCAAACGTCTTCTTAATAAGAACTGCCAAAATACAGAGCTGCACAGTCAGAGGCAGAGCTGTAGCTGAGCCTTTTCAAGTTAATGGGTAAATAATCTGTTGTCAGAATTAGTTATTGTGTAGTCATGTACATTTACATGATAGGCTGAAGCGACTTGGAGGTTGCTATGCTTTATTTTTTAATGTCCCTAAAAATAGGCACACTGCAGGATGATGTGAACTTGAGAGCTATCAGTATACTTTAATCCTTATTTTGTGTGTATTAGTTTGTTTTGTGAAAGTTGACCTTGTTGATGAGTTATATACTTTGCTGGAGAGATGTGAGAAGAAAAACCAACTTGATTAGATGGAGTGAACTTAAAATCGGAAATGCAGTAATTAAGATAAGTTTAAGATGTTAGGTTTTTGCAGTACATTTCAATTTACACTTAGATCCTCAACTGGTCAACAGTAGAGAGTAAGAGATATGGGGTGCTTAGAAGTACATGAGACATCCTGATCACAACCTTCTCACTAAAGCTCCTGGATTAAAGCAGAATAGAGAACACAGAGAGTCGGAGATGGTTGATTATGTCAAGATAGTTGCATTTTCTGGACATAGCAGACCAGTTTCACATATGAACTTACAGTGGTTGTGACACTATAGACAAGACAAGTGTAAACTCAAGGCAGACAGAATTCCAGCATAGAGAAGAGAAGGAAGATAGAATATCTGACTAACTATGGAGATGATGAGCATTGATCATTGCTAGTAGAGGGATACTTGATGTGAGCCCCCTCCACCCCAGTAGGCTGACAACTCCAGGGCAGGCCATACTCTCAAGAGTAATTGTGCAACACAAACTGGACTTGATGGAAAGAGAAAATAAGAGAAATCAAAGTTTGGTAACTAAGGAGGTAGGCGTTAGTCTGGGAGGAGTTGAGGAATGGACCTGAATACAATCTAAGTTTGTGACAAGAAATTCTCAAAGAACTACTTGAAATATTATTCTAACAGTATGAAAGATGGAAACTTTCAATGTCTGTGCAATAGTGTCTAATCAGTAGAAGTGAATGAAAAAAGAACAGCATATATATATATATATATATATATATATATATATATATATATATATATATATATATTATATGTATGTATATATGTGAAATAAATAAATACAACTACTCCATCTGTATAATATTATTATTATGTACAATTTTGGAGCTGACTAATTGGTATTGGATAGCCAGTTGATATTTGATGTCCAATTGGTGTTTTCTTCCTTGGGGAAGACTGTCCCAATGGCTCTCAGCATTTTTTATCTGTGTACTGTTTAATGTCGAGGCATGTTGCATCTATTCTCATTTGGGTGTTTATTGCTGTTGTCTATATTCAGCTTATGTTTAGGCAGTCACGTTGATGAGAATTTTTGGGCATAGCTTCGGATGTTTCTAGGAGACACAATCTCAGATCTAAGTCCCAGGTATGTTGGCTGTTAAAGTTTTTATATTCATAATGATTTCTGAACTTAGGTGTAGGAGTGTGGGAGTTGTTTTGTAGATGTATATTTTGGGACTGGGTTCCACACCTCTGCATATTTTCAGTTTCCTGACATAAACCAGCTTGTTCACTAAATAAAACCAAAAGGGGAAGAAAAATAAAAATAAAAACAGGAAGCAAAACGAGCAGATGTGTTTTTTAGTCAGTGTGGGTAAGCCAGATTATCTAAGTCCATTAGGAAAAGGAATAAGAAATCTTTTAGGAGCATTTCAGCCATTGACAAGATAACTTATGCTATAGATTTTTAAATTGAAAATATCATACAAACTTAAGAATGCTTAAATTAAAACAATTCATAACAAAATTTAATATAATATTTACATAGTTTTGTTCTTTTATTAAATGGATTAGTACATTTCTGGACATATTTTGTTTAACTCTTCCTTTCTAAAGCTCATCACAATGTTATATTGCAGTTTGTTTTTAATATTAAAACTTTTTTTTACCTTCTTCAAAAAATGAATGAGACATTTCTTACATTAGAAAAATAGTTTCCTCTTAATATTTCAAGCAATTCAATATCTACTTGTGTGTCGGCTGTGAGGAATCTGGTATAGTGCTAATTACACAATTCTAGAAAAAGCATTTTGTTCTCTCATGTCCAATAGAGCAAATGTCCTACTGAAAAATCAATGCATCTTTATCATTCAAGTATTATATTCCTCTATTTCCACAGTCACATGGTTTGTTTTCTGACAAGCATTGGATTTCTAGTCTATGATCATCAGTGTCACACTGAAGATTGTGCAGCTAATACTTGTCAACATTCTGACCTTCCAACCATAAATATCTTTCCAAGTGAATTTTCCATTTATTCCTTTAAAGATAACATCTGTAATCCATGCTTATAAATTTATAAGGCATACTGAATTTTTTCCTAGTAACTTTTTACAAATAATAACACAATTTGGAAGATTGTAGTTTAATAGCCATACAGTATGCTTCAATGAAATTATATGAAGAATTTGTGCATATCTGCTATTTTCTCCTGACTGTCTGGCATCTAGTTCTGTTCAGATACAATGTAGGTACTCATTAAACATTTGATAAGTGAAAGATAAGTAAATGGAGCACAACCTGATTATCAGACCACAGGTACTTTAAAGAAAACAGATTTTCATAAGAAATGTGTCTTTATAATATACCATTCCAAAGAAATTTCCAAACAATTTCTAAAACAGTGAAATAAATTTGTTTATTTGAGGACTATATTGAGCTAATTAGTCTCCGTATTTGTCTTATATTATCACTTTTAGTATTCACTGAACATTTTCCATATGGCATTTACTGAAACTGAGAGATGAATATGCTAGCAGTAGCTATAAGCAATCTACAGACTCAATGAAATCCCAACATTTTACCACACTTCTTCACAGATATGGAAAGAGTAATTCTCAGCCTCATATGGAAAAACAAAAAAAGCCACAATAGCCCAAACATCTCTCAGCAATAAAAGAACTTCTGGGGGAATCACCATCACTGACCTCAAGCTGTACTACAGAGCAATAGTGATAACAACCACATAGTATTGGTACAGATATAGACAGGTTGATCAATGGAATAGAGTCAAAGACCCAGAAATATACCTGCACACCTATGGACACTTGATCTTTGATGAAGAAGCCATAACCATACTGTGAAACAAAGAAAGCATCTTCAACAAATGGTCCTGGTATAACTGGCAGTCTGCATGTGGAAGAATAAAAATTAATCCATATTTATCTCCTTGTACAAAGCTCAAGTCTAAATGGTGAAAGACCTCCAAATAAAACCAGATACACTGAATCTACTAGAAGAGAAATTGGGAAATAGCCTCGAACGCATTGGCACCAAGAAAATCTCCTGAACAGAATACCAATGGCTCAGGCTCTAAGATCAACAATTGACAAATGGGACCACATGAAATTGGAAAGGTTCTGTAAGGAAAAGGACACTATCAATAGGACAAAATGGCAACCCACAGATTGGGAAAAGGTATATACTAACTCTATATCTGATAGAAGGCTAATATCTAATATATACAAAGAACTCAAGAAGTTAGACTCCAGAGAACCAAATAACTCAATTAAAACATGGGGTACAGAGCTAAACAGAGAATTCTCAAGAGAGAAACCTTGAAATCTAGAATGACTGAGATGCACTTAAAGAAATGTTCAATGTCCTTAATCATCAAGAAAATGCAAATCAAAACAACTCTGAGATTCTACCTTACAGTAATCAGAATGGTTACAATAAAAAACTCAAGCAACACTACATGCTGGCTAGGATGTGGAAAAAGCAGAACTTTCCTCCATTGCTGGTGGGATTGCAAGTTGGTAAAACCACACTGGAAATCAATCTATAGATTCTTCAGAAAATTGAAAATAAATCTATCTGAAGACCCAGCTATACTACTTCTGGAAATATCCCCAAAGATGCTCTACCATATCACAAGGACACGTGCTCCACTATGTTCCTAGCAGCCTTATTTGTAAAAGGCAGAAGCTGAAAACAACCCAGATAACCCTCAATTGAAGAATGGATACAGAAAATGTGGTTTATTTATACAATGGAATACTACTCACCTATTAAGAACAAGGACATGAGGGGTTTATAGCCCCCTGGGTGGAGCAACAGTGTCAACAAAACAGACTACCCCCCAGAGCTCAGCTATTAAAAACAAGGATATCATGAATTTTTCAGGCAAATGGATATAACTAGAAAATATCATCCTGAGTGAGGTATGTACTAAAGGACCCAAAGGACATATATGGTATGTACTAATAAGCGGATATTAGCCAAAATATTCAGAATAACAATGATACAAGTCACAGATTGTAGGAAGCTTAACAAGAAGGAAGGGCCAGGTGTGGACAACTGAAACAAACTTAGAAGGGAAACAAAATAATAATGGGAAGCAAAGGGAGGAAGGAACTTGGATGAGAGAGGAAAGAGGGGAGGGTAAAAGGAGAGGCAGGATCAGGTATAGTAGAAACAGGAGAGATGCCCAGAGAGCCAAGGAGAATGAATCAAAATATGTGGCAGTGGACTCTAGGGGGACAGGGGAAACCTCTAGAAAGTCCCAGAGACCTGGGAAGTGAGAGATTACCATGACTCAATGGAGATGACATTAGCCAAAATAGCCAACAGTGAGGAGATGGAACCAGAAGAAACCACATCCAATAGATAGACAGGGACCCCAGTAGAGAGATGGACCCAACCCACCAATCTTCAATATTTTTAGCCCAGAATTGTTCTTATCTAATGGAAATGCAGGGAGAAAAAATGTAGAAGATACTGAAGGAAAGGTCACCCAGTGACCCACATCCATCCCATGTGTCCACACAAAATCCTGATACAGATACCATCTTGTGTGTGTCATGGCTATCCTCTGATTGGTACTACCAGCAACTGGCTGAGACAAATGTGAATACTTACAGCATCAATCATTGGATTGAGGTTGAGGACCCATTTGGAAGAGTTAGAGGAAGGAGTGAAGGAGCTGAAAGGATTGGCAACCCTATAGGAAGAATAAGAGTGTCAACTAATCTGGATCCCTCAGAGTTCTCAGAAAATAAGCCAAAAACCGAAGGAACATGCCTGGGCTAGTTCATGGCCCTGAGTACATGTGTAGCAGAGGACTGCTTTGTATGGCCTCAGTGGGAGAGGATATACTTTATCAAGTGGAAACTTGATGCCCCAGGGAAGAGTGTTGCTAGTGGGGCTGAGGTGGGTGGTGTGGGTGGACAGCACTCTCTCAGAGCTGGTAGGGGAGAAGGAATGGGTGAAGTTCTCGGAGAGAGGGGACCAGGATTACAGTTTTTGGAATGTAAACAAATAAAATAATTTGAGAAAAAAAGAAAAGAAAGAGAGCTCAAAGTCTGGTGAAGGCATAGACTTCACTGCAAGTCAGTGTAGAAATTTGGAAGAATGTAAATCCCAAGTGTTCTTGGGTCCACTGAAGGTGATCATTTATTGAAGTTGTAGAATTTCATCAATATGATAATGAAAGGAAATAGTGTTTCCACAAAGAAAACAATGTAGGTAGACAAAAGTTTGATTCACTTATGTTATTGTATATACTATTAAAACAATTTAAAGTGGTGCATCATAACACGTGTTTGGACACTGACAGAGATTTCCTACTACATGGACCAATGGAAACAGCAACAAAGATGTTCAAATATAATTCAAGTAAGAGGCAGGAAAAAAAACTAAAAAAAGAATCTGTGGCTGTGCTAAATATTAAAACCTTTTTAACAATGTGCAATTCATTAATTAGGAGAGCCTCGAGTTAGAAGGAATTATGGTTGTATCTTTCCGACTGCTTGGCAATATTTGATGACTTCAAAGATTGTTTTCTAGACTGTTCTTAGTCATTTGAAAGAAAGGTTTCTATCAATTTCTTTTTGAAGGTTTTGTTCATTTTATTTCAAAACATGTTCACAATGTGGGATATTATAAAAATACATTGGAGAATGTAAAATAACTGCACCCATACTACCTTGATGTGTCAGTATAGTAACTAGATACATTCACCTCCTGTCATTTCCCCTGCCCCCCTAGGTCACATCTCCATGATTACCTACATCATTTAACCCCCATTAACCTCAAGACTGACATTTCATTCTACTCCCTGTCTTGATACAAATGCAACATTTTCACCCTACTTTCAAAGTTCCCACCCCAGGGGGACAGGTTCACAATGAGAAATTGTGGACATCTGAAGAGAACTTATGCATGAAAACCTGTCTCATCACTGAGCATCAATAGCTGATGTCCTTGTAAGCTGGCCTTGTAGCCCTGTGCCTCATAAGACCCTCACATTTATAGTAGATGTTATTCTAAGTCTTCACATCCTTCATTTTTGGTGTCTACAATCTAAATTTACAAGCCATTGGTTACAGAATATATTTTACACACACACACACACACACACACACACTACATAGTTGGTATATATATATATATATATATATATATATATATATATATATATATATATTATGAACCTTTGATTATACACACACACACACACACACACACACACACACACACACACACACATATACCAACTGTGTAGTGTGTGTGTGTGTGTGTGTGTGTATAATCAAAGGTTCATAACATGCAAAATTTGTATAAATGTTAAGTTTAAAATAAAAGTCATATTTATGTCTTATCTTTAAACAAACACTGTTAATATCTCTATATAGTTTTTAATGAGAATGGATAAAATCTATGGTGTTATTATCTTATTTTTAGGGATAGTGTAAAAAAAGACTTGTGAGAGTGTTTGTACATGCTTTGTATTAAATTGCACTGTGAAAAACTGTTTCCATATGAACTGTGTAGGACTGTTTAACTATTTTGTAATGATACTTAGTTACTTATTGAAAAATAGGTCATTGCCTAGTTTACCTTATTCACATATATGTGTGCATGTATATATACAAATATATGATCTACACATGTATGCAATTATTTGTGTAAGGTTTTATTACATGTGAATACAAATATCACCTGTGTAGCCCATATACTTCATTCCCACTCCATCCTATGTGAAATTGACATGAGCATGAGTCCAGGTATCTTAGATTGGGGGCAGTCTTCTATGATACTTCTACAATGTTTTTGGCCATGATTTCACCATTTCTGGTCAGGTTCTTGTGGATGATGGTCTGCTCCTGACCTTGATCTATTTATGTCTGATGACATCCAACAAAGATCTAACCAACATCTACTGTCCAGAAATTTTGTATACATTTAATAAATAAAATCTGTCCCATTTTATATTTGCATAACAAATGACATTAAGCTCTATGTAAGCATAATTCATTAGCATTGGTAAATTTTATTTAAAATAAAATTTTGCTCCTTTTTCACTTATTTTTCAGCTGACAAAAAAACCACAATTTTTTTCTACTTGGATCTGTGGAACTTATATCACCAAGAGATTAGCAATTCTATAAGAGGCCTTCTTTAAAAGGTAAATATGTTTTTCTTTCAAATCCTAAAGGGTCAGTGTGTTTGGGAGAAGCAATGTACACTGCCTTTGAAGATGTCTGTAAGTATCCACAAACATGGGACTCTCAGCAGGTTTACTTCTGCTCTTCTAAGCAGGTGCCGGCCACTTCAGTTGTCCTCTCTCATTTTTGCCCTCTTTCTAACTCTCCCTGTGTTTGCCCACCCGTCACAGCTCTTCTTGCTCTTCCTTCACATTACAAGATCTCTCTGTCTCCAAACACAGACCTCGTTATGAACTCTGTTGATATGGGAGTAGCCATCAACGTTTGAAAACAATTCTATTTTTCTTCCCTATGTCTGTTAAAATGGAATACGATAAAACCGTTAAAAACTAAAATGGCATGGATTTATTTGTCTGCCTGGAGATGCTACTAAAAGCAGTACAACCTTCTTTCAATCACTAAGTCTCCAGGCTAACATTTGTCAATTTCAAGGCTGTCCTCCTTCATTACTTTGTTTTATTTTACACTGAATTCATTAGTTAGTTGTGTTAAACTCCCTCATGATTTACCTTTATTTTATCTTTATGTGAACTAGTTGCATTAAGCCTTTGTAAATCATGCTAATTGATAAACTTGATAAAATGTTAAAACATGATTTGATAAAAACTTATACTCAATGGAAATGATTGTTGTGTTGGTTACTCATGATAATATAATTATCAGGATCATACTGTGGAAAATTTTCTAATAATCTAATAGAAAGAACCTAGTTTAAACAACATAACATCATTTACAATCATCTAAAATGAAATAAGAAAATATTTCAGTTAAATTACCAAATTAAACTATCAAATTAAACCATATAAAATAAAAGCAAGAGTATACTTAGAAAAATATAAATAGAAGTGGAGAAATAACTCAGAGATTTAGGGTAAAATTGAATAGTGCCACATTAACTAAAGGAATGTGGTAATACCCCTAATGACATTCTGCTAAATGTATATAGATCAGTGTCATACATTATCATAGAAGCTTCCTTCTGCAAATAGAACAAATATAGAGACCCAGAGCCAGACAATGTGCAGAGAGTGAGATATTAAAGCATCCATCCCTATATGGGATATCTAGAGTAAATCCCTCCCCTCAAGATTTATGACACTCTGTGGAGGAGGAGCTAGGAAGAATATAGAATCTGGACGGGATATAGGACAGGAAGAAAAGAAACCAGGTCTTCTACACACAATAGGGACAAAGGACATGTAAAATTATAGAGTCTGAGGCAGCATGACCATGATGCACATAGGTATGCATCAGACAGGCTCCTGGAGCTGAAAGGAGAATTGGACACATCTCTCATCCTTAACCCCCAGAAGCTTTCTCCCCTTGGTAACCACTTGCAAATGAAATTTTGTTTTCTCAAACATAGTCTCACTGCGTTAACACACTACTTTCCAGGATTGGCCACAAGTCCAGGCTAGCAACAAAAAAATGAACTCAATGGCATTTTTGCAGGATTCTTGTCTTGCAATTTTGTGTCAAGTTGTTGGTTTTAACTTAATGTTCTTATTTTATCTTATTTGTATTTCCTCTTTCTTTTTATCTAGTAGGTTCTTTGTATACATATCATATCTTCTGGTTTGGTGTTTTTCTGGAATCCTTGAATATGCAAAGGAGTGCACTTCTGTTTGTATCTGTTTCTTGTGTCTTCTCTTTGGCCCTTTTCTTTCCATTTGTTAGTTTTGTCCTCTTATGATGCATTTCTTTTGCTTTTATTTTAATTATTTTATCTTTATTATTTGAAGCTTGGTTGTTTTCTAGTGATAAACAGATAGGATGTGAATCCAGATGGGAGGGTAAGTGAGGTAGAAGTGGGAGTTGTGGGGGGAGAGGATACTATGATCAGCATATATTATCTGAAGAAAAATATATATTTTCAATAAAAGAAAAAAAAAAGCAAATGTCCCCTTACAATACCTATAATGTCTTTTCCTCCCAGATTTTCTGTAAGGCTTCTGATGACTTGTTGGGAATTATTGTCTGATATCAATAATGATTTAAAAGAAAAAATGCATTTGGTTTACCTACATCTATACGCAACCAAACCTTGCACTTTGCTATCAATAGGATGTTACGGAGCAGGATAGTTAGTAGACCCTGAGATGTGTTGTGATCCATCCTGTTTGTTTACATTAGACACTTTGCTAGATACTGCAGAAATGGGGAGGGTCTCTACTTTCTAGAGGTTCAGTTTTTGATACAATGCAAATCATTACAACTCTAAACCCAGTATCTGCTCATGGAACTAAACAAGATAGTCAAATATTGAAGTTATATAATACTATTGCATAGCTCTGTGATATAGCCAAGACCTAGAATATAACCTTTAATAACCATTGCTTGCTCCATTAAAAGAAATAATTAATTAGTGACAATTGAATGGTATAAATTGTATATATAGTGAGACATTTCTACTAAATATAAAACATATAAATATTTTCTGTAAATTGTTTTAGTATAACTAAAGAAAAACTTTCTATCCTGCTTCGGTTACTATTTATTGTTATACACAATAGCTGTTAGAGAAAAATGTTAGTTGCATTTTTGTTAATTTTAATTTTACTTAGAATAAAATTTGAAAAAGTATATATCATTTCCAATGGCAGAAAAGATCGGTAGTTCAGGGAAGAATTGGTTTCATATTTTACAGATATGTAATTCTCATTAAGCTTTAATATCTCTACTTAGTGTCTCAGTGTAATTTGTCTCCTGTCAGAGACAAATGAGGAGATGATATTTTGATGGTTTGTGTGCATGTGTTTATTTGTTGTTCACTTTGTTTTTGCAAAAGCAGACAGTATTCTTTATTATTAATTGATGAATATTTTGGCTCAACATAAATCATTGATTCACCCATTATAAAGTAGTTGTGTTCACTAGATAATGCTCTTAAATCAAATAAATATTGAATACTGCCATAGAATAGATGCTTGTCATTAAATGCCCTTCTACTTGGATGCCTGCAATGGACTTTCTGAATCAGCCTGAAATGAAGTAGATCAAAGGATAATATTAAAACTGCTAACAAAGGTAGTTATTTATAGTGCATTTTAATTCAGTATTCCCAAAATCAGTATCCTTTCTTTCTTTAGTCATTCCATCCTCTCTTTAAGCAGTATCATGAAATAAAACAGTCTATTTGAATTAAAATACAAATAAGAATTCCAGCGACCATTTGCTTTTCAAAACTTTACCGTAAAATATATATTCATTGAGTTCTGCTTTAACCTAAGGTACAGACTCAATTCCATGGGATGGTTTAGCAGGCAAAAGGCCCCCAGTAAGATAAATAAACCATTGTTTCCATGACCTCTCCTTTAAAACTTGAAGGAATTATAGGTATTGTCTAGAGGGCGGGGGCAGGGGGGAGGCAGGTTAGAATTACAGACCTTGTGAGACACAATGATAAGCTTTGTAATACTGGTATTAAAACACAAGATGTTTTCTGAAGAAGTTATAAAAATGACAAAACATTGTAGAATTATTTTCCAGCCATATAACTGGTAAGTAGGAATAGTTGATATATGATATTTTTCATCTGCTTCCTAGATAGGAGAATTCATTTATCTTGTGGTTACCAGGATAAAGCAGAAATTGACCTGTGAATACTTTAAAATGAACACCAGAAAATTATTTTTTTTGCAAGAGTGTCATTGTCAAACAAGTTATTTTAAATGGAAATAAAATAAGCATTGTGTTTTATCTATTACGTACATGAAATTGGAACAAATGAAAACCTTCGTTGTTTTCCCTTGTCAGGACATCATTGCAGACTGAATTTACAGTGTTGCTGAAATTTATTTTCTGCATATGTAAAAGTGATGCTTATAAAGACAAATCCAGATTTTTAGGTTGAAATTCCACTTCACTGCAATGTAACTAAGGTGTGAAAGTATATCAATAGTTTCAGGTTAAACTTCCTGTCCATAGAGCCATTCTTATCTGGGTAGTAACTATTTCTGTTTATCTACTTGTCTGACTATCTATCATCTATCTATCTATCTATCTATCTATCTATCTATCTATCTATCTATCTATCTATCTATAATGTATGTATGTATGTATGTATGTATGTACGTATGTATGTATGTATAAATACGTATCCGTCTATATCCATTTATCTGTGTGTCTATCATCTACCATCTATGTATGTATGAACATATGTATGTATCTATGCATCTATCTATCATCTATATCTATTATGTATGTATGCATGTATGTATGTATGTATGTATGTATGTATGTATGTATATGTGTTTTGGAGGTCAACAAAGAGACCAAGAGAGGGTATTGGATTCCTTGAAACTGAAGTTATTGGTATTTGTGAACCTGCCAGTGTGGATACTGTGATATGTACTCTGGTTGTTATGATAGACCAATGAGTACTCTTAATCATATAGACATCACTTTTAAAAAATGTACATAATTGAACAAATTAATTTTTATGTGGGTGTGTTTGGGGAAAGAGGTGTACTTCAGTGGTTAGGTGTTTACTTACATTGTGTGGAGCCTTTGATATGTTTTTTTCTGTTTCACATCTTTATCTTCAGCTACCTCAGGATCAAATCTTGGCCAATGATAATACCTGATGAGCACGTGTATCTCTAAGACTCTTATCACCCCATTACATAAAGATATTCATGCACACATGCACATACACCTACTGTGCTTCAGTGCATCAGTCTTCAAAAATATCAAAATGATTTCTAATACTATTTCTCCAATGTAAGAAATATACTAGAATTCTGAGGTACATTGAAACTTCTCATTAGTTGTCATCAGTAATGCTTACAAGCTTTCAAAAATTGTTGACCAGTGTTTGAAGCTATTTGTGTGACTGGAGGTTGTAAGGATGTCTTCCCATGTTGTCCTGCTTCACTTCAGCTCGCCACTTTCAAAGATAAAAAGGAACAAAATGCTTTCTTGCTTAGAGAACCCGTGCTATGCCTGGAGTATCTGCTGCACATTCACTGGAACCAAATATGTGATTCTTAGTGAAGACGGTGTGTGTGTGTGTGTGTGGTCAATTTGTGGTATTTCTAATTAAAGAAGCATAATTTCTTTATTTTTTATTCCTTCTTCTATTTTTTTTGTCTTTTCATTTCTTTAAATTTGTTCATTACCACTTTGGAAACTAGATTAAACTAGTTTTAACTAAATATGAAAAATGCCTTGTGGTTCCTGACATACAGACATTGTAGTTTCTTAGGTTTAAGACTCTAGTTTCTTGTTTCTTTCTTTCGCCATATTGTTATCATAAATGTTCCTCATTTTACCCCTTCACAACAAACAGCTTTCTCCTCAGCTATATTTTATAAATTTGTCCTTCAAAAACATTCAAAAGAAAAACAGAAGTGGATTAAGACTCTTTGTCGTAGTTTTGATAAACGTTTAGAACCATTTGTTTTCTATTTCAGAAGAAGACATTCTTTCGGGTTAATTTAGCTTTGAAAGGGCATAACTAATCATGAAGACAACTCCAAATTAGGGGTTATATTTGCACTCTTTTGACCTTTCCTTTATATTAGTTTCTCCTGATGTCTTTTTCCTTAGTGTATCAGCCTTTTTACTAGCTGAATGACAGAAAATTAATAAATACTGAAAGGTCCAGTTTACAGGTTCCTCAGTTGGAAAATAAGAATAATACTTCCATACAGTGCATGTATAAATTATTACAGACATATATGCAAAGTGAGAATATGAACATATATGTTTACATTTTATATATAATTTATGTGATACTCACTCAGAGCTTTCATTGCTTTTTCTGTGATGATGTTTCCTGTAGTCATGTTTTGTCATGACTTGAAGAATCATTAACATACTATAATTATGTCCAAGTTTAATTATGTCCACTTAGGGCATAGTGATCATTTGTAAAAACAAAGAGAAGCCTATACAAAGGTGAAGGAAGACTCTCAACATATTTGTCCTGACCTTTTTCTTGCTTCCTTTTTTTTTTCCTTTACATGAGTTAAAAATGACAATTATTTAAAAAAAAGACAGAAAAATTAAAAATTTGCTGGAAATGTGAACTAGCAAACGTTCCCTTCAGACTTGCCGCCATTAAAATTTAGTTACCTTCTAGTGTACCAAAGAAGGTTTAGAAAGTATCCTACAGGAATTCACTAGAAAGCAGAAGCCAGACATTCTTTGCAGATTTAAGTCCTTAATTAGGCATAAACTAATCATGCTGTTAGCTGCAGAGAAGAGATGACACATAATTGTTAGTGCTAATTTCTTAATTGTTAGAAAGCCATCCTTCAGTACGAGCTTCATCCAGCTAGAGTGATCTGCAGGGTGGCATCGCCCTCTAAGCATCAAAGAATGAGTACTTAACAATACACTTAATTCTATTTACTGTGCCTAACAACAAATTTGATTTCCGAGGATATAATTCCCTTTTACTAAAGGAAGATTGATGTGGCGCCTCAGTAATAAGAATGTGAAATTAAGTCAACATGTGTAAATCTATTTTTCATATTAAATCATCAGCTTGCAATTATCCTCTCATAAGTGCAGAAGGCAGAAGAACACACAAAAAAATGTCTATTAAAAACATCAACTTTCTAAACTGCCCTTGAACTTACGTTTCCTTCAAAATTGAAGCTGGATTAATAATTAAAGCCATTATTAACTCATAATCATCCCATGCTGTGACTTTTGAAGAGGTCAAGAAATCAAATATGCAATATAGATGTGTTTCCTCCTTGGAAGGAGGAATTCAGGCTTTCGAATGCTGTGGCCATTATAACAAGTACTCTACTTATATTTTCTTGAATAAGTCATAGAAGATACCAATTTAAAATTCCTTAAAAATGAGAAGCAAAAAAAAATTAAATTTAAATGAGTCCCCAAGCTGAGAATGTCATTATTTTAGTGGTTAATAAAGTAAGATACATTTCTCATCAGAATGATGTCAAAAATTATTTCTATAATTTTTCATCATTTAGTCTCCAAAATAGAAGGTAGAATCAGACATACTTACTAGATCAGTTTTTTGTTTGTTTGTTTTTCTTTGGTTGTTTGGTTTTGTTCATTTGTTCTTTGTTTTTGTTTTCTGTTTGTTTGTTTGTTTGTTTTTTAGATGCAGGTCTTCTATGGAGTCCTGGCTTGCCTGGAACTTCTATGTAGACTGCCTGGTCTCAAACACAGAACTGTGCCTCCCTCTGCCTTCCCAGTGCAAGAATTGGGGCCAACATGATACAATGAGACCAAAACAAAACAGGGAAAAAAATTAAATCTGTGTCTCCCAAGCATCTAGAGTTCTGATGGGCATAGCTTCGCTGTGTGCATTCACATGGTTTCTCTTAAAATACATTTCCTGTTTTGTTTTGTTTTGTTTTGTTTTGTTTTGTTTTGTTTGTTTTGTTTCGTAGCTTTCCATTCCAAAGTCATTATCCTAGCATCTCCATCATCCTGGTCTCCATTGCAGCTTAGGTTTCTTTCTTTGCTTTACACACAACTTTCTTTTCTGGGGGTCCTTCTCCTGCTACATATTGCCTGAACACTCAGACTTTTCTTTTAAATCTAGTCTGAAACCTCCATGACCAACAATTATATTCTACGTACTTGCAAAATAAGCACCACTTAGACTCTGCCACACATAGCTGCCAATTCAAGAAATTTGTTGGCTACTTGCACCATAGCTAAAGCCGCCTCTGAGTATTTTGCCAGCTGAAACCTGAGAAATAATTTTCCTAAATACCCCTAATAAAGTGGTAACTTACTCTTCTCAAGAGAAAGTCTTCAATCAGTTTACAGTTTTATTTTCCAGAGCCTGCAATGTCTGATTTCTGTCTAATTTCTTAGGTACAAGAAGGTTTCTTTCCACACCTATACAAGATGTGCCATTGTTTTTCATAGTTACAAATCTGAAAGCTTTATTACTGACAGTGTGCTGGACAGGCTGTACTTACATTCAAATCTTGCTAATTTGATTGTTTCACCCACTCTGTGTTTTTGTAAATCTGGCTAACACCATAAACCTGAATGCTGTGTTTTAAGGAAATTTCTTATTGAAATTTCTTATTGATCACCTTGAAACCCGAGTTTCATGGACTTTCAGTACAGTATAGATGAATCTCTTACTAAAGTATAACATGGGCATTTTTAAAATAATGTCTTGTTCTCTTTTCAAATGTCAGAGATTGGTCTGCTTTGAAACTTCAGAGTTTGGACTGTACTTTCCTATTAACATTCTGGTCGACCTCCATTGAACTCACCCTGTGAGTTCTTAGAGTATTCTCACGCATCTCTAACCTACATCTCTACATTTTTTTCAAGTTCTTGCAAAGCAGAGTCAAAGGCTTAAGAACAATACTGTCAAGTACCAATACTTTTGATATTACTTTTACAATCTTGTGACCTAATATCTGACAGAAACAAGTTAGATAATAAAGTAATTATCTTGGTTCAATTTTCTACATTTTATTCTAGAACTGTTTAGTGCCATATGCTTTGGTAGAATATTATAGCAGTAAAACTGTGGCAGAGAAGAGCATGAATAATAAAATAAAAAAAGAGAAGTGAAAACTTGATCTTGATAATAAATGTTGAAGTCATAGAGTATTGAATTATTTGCTCCAACTAGGCCCAACTCTCAACGTTTCCACAACTGCCAAAATAGTACAGTTACATGGGGAGACACGTAAAAATTATGAGCTTGTAGAGAACATTTTATAGTTGTACGGAAATACTTGATATAGAAAATCTGTAAGTTTCATCTTATCAAAGCACTCTCATATACTTTCAATATGAGAATACATTTTGCTTTGTTCTTGTTCTGTCTTCTCTACTCCCCTTGGTGCTAAAAAGGCCTCCCATATCAAGAGACAAACCCAAAGAAAAACAACTAGCGTAGTATGAGATAGCCTTGGGTACCAGGATAAAAATTAAAAGAAGCAATTTAAGGCAATTTTCTTGGTTTTATAGAATTAAACATTTCAAACATTAGAATTGTTGTACTTTAAAAAAAAATGACTCCAGTGAGTTCTTATTATGCTAATAGCAATTATGCATCCACTTTTAAAAATTCTCATGTTTGAGTTAGCATAGACAGTGATGAGGGGTACATTTTCATGTCCTGGAGAGAATCTTACGTAGCATCAAGCTATTGTGAAAGCCTGTACAATTGCTGGTCCATAGACAGGATGCTTTCAGTGCTATCCACAAAAGGCTTGGAGACCAATGAACCAACCAACTCTGATCAGAGGACCAGTGATGATGATAGCTGTAAGAATCATGTGCAAAGGGCTGGAGAAGCAAAGGGAAAGGGAAGGAACTGTCTTTACATGTCTTTCTTTACTGAATGAACACATCTCAATCTTCTTATAACATAGTCATCTCTGTTCTACCAATTAATTTTATTCATAAAAATATTTTAATTTTCTATTAGAGTAACTGTTCTGTTCTTTGCAGAAATTCAACTAAAGTGTATTCAATTTCTTTTATTCCTTACATCATTGACACAGTTCATACAAATTCACACTAATTTGATCATGATTTATATTTTCCAAAATATAATAACCTCTCATTTATACTTATTTTTTAAAGGTCACATATTCTTTGAATATATTATTGATAATGTTTGAGATGA